>JXXA01004038.1:0-31035 GCA_000956255.1 Anopheles punctulatus | reverse complement strand
ATATAAATATGTGTAAAAGATTTGTGCTAAAACGTGTACTAAAAGCACATCACATCAACAAAATCAAACACCAAAAGATATCCAAACACTAATACACTTGTATTGACACTTACCCAAATCCGCATACTGTGTCCGGCAGAACGCGCGCCGTCCACCAAAGCTAACGTCATAATTCCGCAGGTTGGGATCGGTTCCTCGCGCATCGATAGCGTCGTACGCATGCTGTGGTTTCTCGAACGTCACAAACCCATACCGAGAACTAGATAAAATACAAACAAAAAAGACATCCATGAAAACCAGAGAAAAGGTGTGCGTTTATAGTAGTGTGACTTAAATAAACTTTCACACATAGCAAAGCGCTATGGTCGCACCGCACCGTACGCGTGTATTTGATGTAGAAAAGAAGAAACAAAAACTGGCAGCACAACTCCAGACACGGTAGAAAATAGAATATGTCACTTACCCATTGGCCTTGACGTGTAGAGTAATTTTGACGATTTTACCGTACGGTTGGAACTTCTGCTGCAGATCTTCCTTGCGAGCGTTAGTCTCTAAGCGGCCAATGTAAACTATTTTACGCTCTGTGGAAGGAAAAAACATGTTGCTCTTATCAAACTGAGGGAACTGATTTTTGTGGAAACGGTTACTAAAACTAATCGTTTAATCAGTAGGTTTTGGTAACGTTCTAATCAGAGTCTTTCATAAGCAGAACTGATTTGATGGGGATCATCACCGAGAAGAGTAGTAACATAGGTCATGTGTTGTGAAAAAGAACCAAACTTAGCATAAACTGAGTGATGAGATACAGATGATTTAAGGCTAAATTTAATGTAATCTCATAACAAATTCAACGTGTTCGTTAAATCCATATAACATTTCCTATCAGAACGCTAGTAAAGCAGGGTTTTACAGGTTTAAATACTTCTTCATTTTCAAGCAAAACAGGAAGCTCCTCAATCGCAAAAAGAAAAAAATTAAATGTTTACACATGTTCAATGTACAAAACTTAAACAAATGGCACAACAAATATAAAGACTGTAGATAAAATAATGCAAACATTAGTATGGGTTTAGAAAGATTCAGACATCAAATATTTGAGATTTGAGACTAATTCATGAAATCTATGTTTTATAAACACTAAAATGCTTAAGTGATTATTAACACGATAGTACCTAGTTTGGGAGCGAAACCTGCACAAATAGCAGAGCGTAGTTTAATATTTGTACAGGCTTGCGAATGTTTAGAATACATGCTAAACTAATTCAAAAAATCAAAATTAATTAGAAAAAAAGAAAAATCGAAATCATAGATTAAAGCTTTATACTAAAAATAGTAATATTTGAGATACATTTCATTGTTTACATATGCTGCTACTGCTTTTAAAAGGAATAGTAGAAAACCCCTGCAAGCAGCATTTTGGTTGGTAAAATTGTACTCTGTTCTCTCATTTCTCCGTCATGGCCTGATATTTACCACCGACTTTACCGACGGTAGCACAAAGACGTGTGTATTCACCAACACATCACACCAAAAATCGCAAAAAAGAAGCAACGTACCTGGCGAAATGGTCCGACGGTGGTTTGGTGGTGGTTCCCTCGAGAGGTACCTGAGCTGCCGGTCGTCGGGTGTGTTCGAACGCATGCCCGACGAACGTGAACGCGAACGCCTTGGCGAGCGCGACCGACTGCGCGAGGAGCTGCGCCGCATCCTCATACCATTCTCTTTCCGTCGACGTGGGGCACGACCATCCTCGGAGGACGAATACGACGACGACGCGTACGAAGAATCCGACATCGAGCTTGACGACGACGACGACGAAACCGAGCGCGAGCGGCGACTTCTCCTGCGGCGACTACTGCCGTAACGTGACGACCGCGATGATGTCGACGAACGTGAGCACGTGCGCGACTTCGTCCGACCACTGGTACTTTTGTGCGAGCGGGAACGCCGATGGCGACTGCGGCTGCGACTGTGACTGTGGCTACGATGGCGATCGCGATGGCGCGATTGCGAACGGCTACTAGCAGCCAGTGTCGGTGCTGCATCGGAATCTGCATCGGATTCGCTGTCGCGCGTACCGCGATGACGTCGCCGGTAGGATCGTCGTTCGGTGTTGTGCTTCTGCAGCGGCTCGTCGTTCGCCGCTTTTTTCGGTACGGGTGCAAGTTTACACAACGGTGGAAACCGACCGGACGTGCAGGCGTCGGTTTGCGTCGATGCATCGACACGCTGCGTGCGCACACGATCCTTTCGCAAATGCATGATTACTTTGTCTTCACCATGCTGTTGCTCTGCTGCGCTGGTGGTATTTGTCGTTGGTTCAGATTTGACCTGCCGCTGCATGGGCTGCTTTGTTTGGCAGCTTGCCTGCTGTTTGGTCGGACTCTGCACTAGATGCATAGCGACGGCGTTCGTAATGTGCGCTCGTTCGGGCTTTCCGGGGGAAAAGGAACTCGGCGGAGAAACACCCACGTACGGTGAGCTCTGGGGCACGATGTACGACGCATGATCGGGTGGTTGCTGGTGTTGCTGTTGGTGGCTGCCACCGGAGGTAGCTGTTTCGGCTTTCAGCGTCACTGCGCTTTCGGTAATGGTAGATTTTTTAATCACCACCTCCTGAATGCTCGCTATCAGCGAGCTTCCGGGCATCGTTCCGACCGACGGGCAACATCTTTTCAGCGTGTCTGAGATGTTTTGCAAGCGCGTCACCTCCGCCGTCGGTGTGCCATTCCCATCCATACCATCTGCGTTGCCTTCTTTCTTCGGTTCCACCCTTTCACTCGGCGCTATCGTTAGTGCCGTATTGCAGCCAATCGACACGATAATGATCTCCTCGTAGTCCGGATGCAGTTTAAGCGAATCGCGCTCCTGTGCCGCCGCCCTTGCTCGTGACACATCGAGCGGCAGTGGATTACCGTGCTCGTCAAACTCCAGAGATGTAATTTCCGCCAGCGGTAAGATCGGCATCAGCGGTATCGTCTTCTGGCTTAACTTCATCTCGTGCGATTTGATAGCGGCCTCCTTTTTCAGCTGCTGCATGCGCAGAGCCTTCATCTTGGCGGCCGAAATCGGATCCAACGGTCCGTTAGTGGTCGCCGATGTTGTTGTTTTACTCGCGCTTGATTGAGTCGTTGTCGCTTTTGGTTCCGATTTTACCTCCGTTACGCTACTGGTGACCACAATTGATCGTGGATCTTTACTATTACTATACCCGATTGTAGAATTGGTCACCACCGCAGAAACAGCAACATCGTCACACCGTGTTTGCTGCTGGTTTTGGCCGGAGGCAATATTGTTTACCGACGATGACTCTATGGGATGCTCCCGACGCTTTTTGTACTCCTGAAGATTCAGCTTTTTACGCACGACCACCACCGACGCATCACTCTTAACCGTTTCACTACTTTCCGGTGCGTCTTCTTTCACTACTTCGGCTTTAATTTTCACATCATCACTCACATGACACGAATCACGACCACCACCACCGCTGCCAGGTTCTTCTTGCGCCGCTGTCACTGGAATCGCATTCGGCTGGTTTATCTTCAGCAGCGATACCTGCCGCTTCACACCGCTGCTGCTACTGTTGGACAGCGTTGGGAGTTGTTTCTTTACCTCGACCGTCGTGTGACCCACGTGAGATTGACTGACTTCATTAGCGTCACCACTATCACTGCTGCCACAGACCATCGCCTTATTTACAAACGTTTTATCTACATCATTGCGAGGGCACGGTACTGCTGCTGCTGTCGCTGTTGAGACGATCTTCTGTTGGTGGTGTTGATTGTGGCATGATTGCGTTTGCTTATCTTTGCTATTATCAGTACAGCTTGCAGTAGTAACCGACACCTTTGCTGATGGTAGCTGGTGCTGCTCAGCGCGTTTACGTTCCTTTTGCATTTTACGCTCCTGCCGCAGTTGCTCTTTCGTTGGCAGGAGGAACGGTATCTGGATGGTTTTTCGCTGCTGCTGGTTCTGGGGTTGACTAAGCAGCCCTGCCGTGCCGTTTGAGCTTCCTCCAGATGCACGCTTCGGCGTACAATAGTCGTGATCGAGCTTTACGTTCGTCTTCTTTTGGTGAACGTTTGTGCGCGCATTCGCATCAATGGCAGGCCGCTTCTGGGGGCTATTGCTGACGGGTGACTTCTTTGCTAAACTAACGTCAGGCGTGGTACCACCACTTCCCTCTTTTCGTATCACCTGTCCAAACTTGACACCTTTCGCCACGAGTGTGGAAGTCTTGGATGGAACCTTTTCGGCTTCCTCACCGCCACTCGATAGCGTTTTGCTACCCGATTGCTTCTGATTTGGTACTTTAGCGTCATGTTTCGGTTTGCTTACACCACCGCCCACGTTTGGATTCCATGTCGGATCCTTCACGGTGTCGTCAACAATTGCTTTTCGTTTCGTTCCTCTTCGAACAGCTTCACTCTTCACGACTTCCAATTGTTTTTGCGTCTTTGCTTCGCTATCGCTCTCACATCCATCCTCGATCGTTAACCGGCGAACCGCTTTTGCCGCACTGACACGCTTGTTCGCACTCGGAAGCAATTCTTCCGCCACCTCGACACTGTCCTCCTGCGGTAGCATAAGCTGACGAAGAGTCTTCAACTCTTTCCCTCGCGATTTAAGCACCATCGAACGCTTCGCGGGCGATTTTACAGCCTCATTGCACGCGTCAGTCGAGGAAGTGCGCGTATCGCGCGAAGTCGAATCATCACCGGTAATGTACGACGTGAGGTCAAAGTTTGCCGCATCCAGTTCATCTTCGAGCAGATCGTCGGCCAGTGCCTCGTGGCTCGCTGCCTTCCCGGCCGGCATTGTCATGGCCGCCTTCAGTGGGCTCAGATCGCAAACGAACGATTCCAAATCGTCGAAACTCAGACTAGTCGAAAGGAGCACACCGTTTGCAGTTTGCGCTGGGGTTTTGTTACCACCGGACGGAGACTGGGGCATCGAGAACGACTGCCGTTGGCTGGCGGTTCGTTTCCGACGTCCGCGCGGTCGGGAATTCGTTTTCTTTGGGCTCGATTCATCCTGCAGCAGCTTCGCGGGTAGCTCCCAGAGTGGAGCTTTGCTGGGACTAAAATCTAAACCGATGGGATCATCATCGTCATCCTCATCATCCTCTTCATCGCTGTCGGAATGGTGCGAGTAGTGCTGGTTTTGTTGTATCGTTTCATTTTTCGATCTCTCAACGTCGGCAGTAGTATTATTCCTAATATCAGTACTACTGCTAGCGCTACTATCACGGCTGGAGCAACTGCTGCTGCTACTGCTGCTACTATTTCTACTGATGGAACCGTTGCCGGTCGTGCTGCTACTGCAACTTCTGCTTCTACTACGGCCTGATGTTGTTTCTAGCTCTTCCGGTGGAAGTGATACGATATGACACTGCACATTGTCGCGAAGAATCGTCACATGCTCCTTCGCATCGTATCTTTCAATGTCGTGAGTCAAACCGACTGTAAGGGTCACGTTGTGAGCGACGTGATGTGGAGCCGGGGACTGAAAGCCGTGCTCCACTCCAGATTCTTCTACCTGTTCCTCGTGTTCCAACTCTTCAACATCCTCCTCCACACCACCGTCCTCGTCTTCCTCTTCTTCCTCTTCATCATCTTCTTCGTCAGTATCGTAATCACAATCTGGATCTATCGATATCACCTCCACGGCAGTGGATATTTCAACATCTTCCTCCTCCTGTTGATAAAGCAGAACCCGAACAAACAAAAAAACGCAACATTAAATACAATAGAAGCATGAATTTCCATACCGCCCGATAACCCTTCCCCCTTTCCCCTCCTCACTTACATCATCGTCTTCCTCTATAATATGCTCCTCCATGAGGTGCTGCACACTGGCGACGTGATGATGATGACGATGATCGACGATTAGATCGGTCACCTCGTCGTCGTCTTCGGCCAAATGGAACGCATTTCCGTAGTGTTGACCGACCGTGGGTATTTGATATTGAAACCTGCCGTCGACACACCCCCGACCACCGTGTAATGCGTTCACAAATACAAACAAACATAGAGATAGGTCGATTGTTGGCTAAACGATATAGAGACGCCGCGTTCGCCCGCGTCCTGCCAATACTAACCGATTGTTTCGGAAGCCATTGATGTCCGCATACCCTTGGCCGAGCAGTTCGAGACCACCGACGGTCGTCGTCTGACCAGCACCGTTGATACCGGATGCAGCGCCGATATGCCGTCGGGATGTGATGCGACCACCGCCTCGACCGGACGCATTGTTGCTTCCCACACTCGATCCGCCACCGGCAGTTCGACAGGCGTAAGCGTGTGCCGCTGCTGAGGTGGAGAGATTTATCATGTCTCACCGTGTGCCGTCGTCTGCCTTCTGCTCGATTGGTTCCTTCTGCTCGTTTCCACGTCGTTGATAATATGTTTGTGTACTTGGGTATGGGTAAGAGAGATCGAAACAAACTACCGGCGCACACCAACTGCACCGGAGCACCAGGAACCACAAATCCACCTTCCTAGTGAGTTTTCAAGGATTCCAACCGTGAAACATTCATTTATCGTTACCGTCTCGGTTCTGAAAGATCGCTCTCAGAACCGAGATCTCCAATAGTGCACGACAAACTCGTATGTACCCCGTTGGTATGTTTAATGCTGCAGGAGAAAGAAGAAAAACACAATAATAAAGTGTTAAGATGGATATATTATCACAAAACAAACCGTTTGATTAAAAAAAAATCCTAGTGAGTAGAAAAAAAAGAAATCAATCTGTAACGAAACTGCTGCCTTGCTATGCGAAAACTAAGCCTACTACACTACTTCGTTCGGGGTTGCAATGTTTGTAACGACCGTTTGTAACAACCATACAAAAGAGCAGCGTCAGAACCGGGCTACTATGAACAGCATTTGTGTCTTTCTTCTAATTTTACCTACTACGGAACACACTGACGCTTGTAGTGGTGGTGCATGTGCTGCAGAGAGCAACACGAGCATGATGTTGAACACTCAGAAACAAACTGTTCGAAATTGCATAATTAGTAGGTATCGATAGTGAAGGAAACTGTCGAGTGCACAGCGCTTCTTTCTTTGACAGTGAAGTGAGTGATGGTGAGTGGCAAAAATAGACGCCGTATCGAACGAAAAGGTGAGGCTGGCCGTCTCTGCGGCGGCCGTTACGGTAACGTTTTCTGTTGGCGCGATTATTCTCGCTAGTTCTGGGCATCGCACAAACGCCACACATACGACACTGCTCCACTTATGTCAGCTCACCGCGACATGCACAATAAAGGGACAGTTGATCGAACTCGGAGCATCGCATCACATCGCATGCTTATCGTGGGAGTTGGCGGGGGAGTAATGGTTGGTATACAACCAATCTCGTCCAAAAAACGGTTGAAAAGCGCGTTAAAAGCCGACGTCTGTTTAAAATCACGTGCCGGCGCTGGTCCGCATACGGTTCATGTACGTGGGCCGCAGGATGATGCGCCAATTTTACTCATGTTATACAGTTATTATTTTCCAACGTACGAGGAGACTAACGGAGGTTGCGTTCTTGCGGAAGGACCGCTTCTTCGCTAAACCAAACCAAGGACAACAACGAAGATCGTACACCGGACGGCGGCATCGGTTTTGCCGACTTTTCCGATGACGCGAAATGGGGGACAAGATATGGCGGTAACGTACATCACATAAAGTAAGCGCATTTTATTTTCATTTTGTTGGTGGTTCTATTAATACCAAGCGATAAATAAGGACCAGTTGGACATTCTTTGTGACGATGGAATGGACGAGCCAATCGAATTGGCGTAGTTTCGTTGTGAAGGTATTGATATCATCCTTATTCGAAACATGATTATAGCATGCTTTTGTTCGTTTTGTTTAAGTTTATTCCTAATAGATTGATTACAATTGATTATGTTTTCTTACCGTGCATCGCAATAGTTAATGCGTTTGTTAAAAAGTAAATAAGACTACATTTATCATTATTCTGTTCATAAAACAAAATAAAGTAATGTGAATCAACACCAGAACAGAAGTCAAACCAACTAAATTATAATATCACTCAACCAATTCGGCCATTAATAGCAGAAATATAATTAATGTATTAATGTATCGTAAAAGTTCACAGACCCAAATTAATGTCGACGAACGTGACGTGTGAACGATGATTTAAATTGTACGCAGATAAATTGCAGTCGTCGAAACAAGATGCACTGTTCGACGGGTTCGAAGAGTTTTATGAATATTGCTCTACTATTCTTTTTCATTCAGAGTCTTACCGCAATTATATGATAATTGGAAAAGAATAACGGAAGTTTAGTAGTTAAAAAATATAAATCGTGTCAAAACGAACAAGAAAATTAACTATGAAAATGTTCAAGTTCTTTGTGTTGTATAATATCGCTTCCCTCCATTATGAATCGCAGGGTACGGATCACGCGAAATTTGTGATTTTTGTGTGACGTACTTCGAAACCATATGCTCCTGCTGGGGGATGTGGCGAAGGTTTCCCCCATGCGGTTTTGTTTTGAATGAAACCAAGCGGATACTCATACCGATAGCCGAAGGTTCCACTATCGTCCATCATGTGTGTGGGTGTACACATACGCTAAAGTGACGCAAGTGTGATAAAAAAGTGCCACCACACGATGGCACTCCAATGCTACGGTTACAGGGGGAAGGACACACGGGGCACGGTGGCATCGTGCGAAAATCGCTTCCACCGCTTCATCAACAAAGCCACGAAAAATGGTTCCAATCCGCGATAACGCGCTCAGCCCTGTCAACGAGCGGCCGCGCGGTGTGTTCCATCGTGTTGCGTTTGACAGATCAACAAAAACACGTGGTTTCACGACGTCGACGTTCCTCGATGGTGAAGAAAAGCATGTGCGCGCACAACAGCGGGCAGCCTATGCGATGTTCCGGGGTGTTTTGATTGTGTCAAATTGTGCGTACACCGGGCGCGGGCGGGCTTGCCTGCTTTCGTGATCGTGTTCGGCTGTTGGAAGCTCTTGCGGGGTGGGTTTTTTTTGCCACGTTTTGCTTCGTTTTCTATCCTTCCTCTTTTCTTGCCGTTCCACAAGTTACGCACATTTATGGTGCGTGCGTATGTGTGAAGAAAACGCACCGAAAAGGTAACAAAACTCTGGTGAAACGTCTTTCGTCCGTTCGTCGTGGGACCGCATACGAGTTTTAACCATTTCGCTTTGTTCATAGGGTTCGGTCCAGGTGCAAAAAAAATCGTCTCGGCTGTAAAACGTTCAGAAAATTTTAACAGTAAAACCGATCCATTTCTCCGCCGCCAAGGTGAAAGGATGTTGTCCTGGTTTTCAGCGGAAAAGAAAGCTCAGAACCTGTTGTGTATCCGTCTTAACGTTCGCTACAACACCGGGTCGAGTAAATACAGCGACCGTGAATGAGGAAAACGTAGAGGAATTTCCAATGCGAGCAGCTTTTGTTGTTCCATTTGCTCGTGAGGAAAAGGGGCATTAATTTCCTTCGCACAACACACCAACGCGGAAAATCGAGACCAAACGCTTTGTTTGAAAATAAATCCGAACACACATCCTCTCGCGCCCCGCGCATCTGCTGCGTTGTGTGGTAGTAGCGCGTTCCGAAAAATGAAACCGATCGCCTTCAGCTGCTGCTGATTCAGACTGCGACAAAGTGACCCCGAACACACCGACTGGTACATCACACACCAAAACAGAAACAAACGCCCAGATGAGAAGGTTGATGGCCGCCACCGACGTTGTCGTCACGCGCTTCTTTGCCAAACCCACCCTCGACATCTTCAGTCGAACGAACGACCCCCGAGCAAGCGCGATCTTTCTCAAGGGAGGCCCCCCGACATTACGTAAAGTGTCCCTGAACGCGATTAGATTCTTTCCTAGTCGCTAGTAAACGTGTCCCTTGTAGCTGCCAAACAGGACATATTGGAATATAAGTGACATTAAGCTTATGTTGGAGTTTTGCCTATATCACGACTTCCTTCCAAGTCTAACACGTTTTTAAGACATCTTATACCGAGCAGCCGTAGGAAGCATGGATAGAATCGTCTTTCACCGCGGAAGGCGAAGAAGGCGCGGATCAGAGCAGCATAGCAACCATGGTTTTGGGGAACAACGCCGATTGAATGTGAAATATAGAGCCAACGCACACACATTGCCAGCCAGCGTCGGCTCGTCGTGACTGTTCCCCCATATAACAACCTGCTCCATCATCTTTCTCGCTCGTACAAGGGTGCTCCACGTTCGGTTTACCCTCCCGCAGCGAGTGTGTGAACTCGTTTGACATCCGTTTCGAGAGCGAACCTTTCACTCTTGGTACGAAACACACACGTTCCTTCGATTCCACGTTATCAAACACACCAGCGCAGCATAAATCAAATGCCAACATCACACCTTTCGTGGTCCAGTTCGGCCACCATATGCTAGGCACTTTCTTACGTCCCGTGATGATGGCCTTGAGACTGAAGCACCTAATTTAAATATTTCTCTTCACATTCAACAGGGCGAAGAAGCACAAGGAAAGCCGGCATTTTTTCCGGCTGGCAAGGTGCATTCTTTCCTGCCCGACGACGACGACCAAGAAGAACTTCTGCCTGCCCCTCTGCCCGCAAATACATGCGCACCGGGCCATCCAACACTACCGCAAACACGCGCACACACCAATGAACGGAGCTACCACGTACCATACACATGCAGCAGGCTCTCCCGGCGTTTTCAATGACGGAAAGAATTTTTCCACACTGGATGCCACCACATCGGGACTCAGGCAGGTCAATAGCTCACCGCAACTACAGCTTCTTTAATTCAACCGCAACGAGGCACTTTTCCGGTACCGATTCTTATGTTTCCGCAACACCTTTTAATACACACACAATCGCACGCGCATACACACACGATCAAGACTGCTCCCCGGCGGCACTTTCCTATATCGTCCACGTGTTTCCCAGCACGTCGGCTTTCGGCAGGATGCACAAGCTGTTCGTAGTTTCTTTCAATTTACACTTGGGTAAGTGATTTTCTGGCAGATTTTCGCGCTGTACTTTGCACTACCGGCGTTGCGAGAGAGAACCGCGTTGAATAAAATAAAAACCGGCAGCAGCAAGCACACACGCACCCTCGCAGAAAATCACATGGAAATTGACAAGTGACCCAAGGTGTGTGCAGAGCAGAGGTTGTCGAACCACCGTATATTTGTTGGTTTGTTATTGTGACAGTTTGGTATACGGGAACGTAAATAAACATTTCTGCAGGACGATTTCGAAAACAAGATTCCTTTTTTATACGCATAGTTTTTGGCGAAGAAGAAGGTGTTGTAATTTAAAGTACAATTTATATATACGACTACTGAACAATTCAAATGCGATGAAATTGTTACAAATTGTGTAGGGTAAAATGTAAATGAACAAAAACTCAAAAAACAGCACGGCCCAGAGCTGTGTAGACGTTGCGATTTAAACAAATGAATTCTTCTTTGTTATGTAAACTAATCCTTTTGCATTTATTTGCATACAATCGTTATCAGTCCACCTCCAGGCACAACAGGGAAACGATCAAGTAACGATTGGGCAGCATCGTGTAAATGCATGCATATCATCATTCATCTTTTATCACGTTTCTATTTACCTTGCTGTTTCTACTGCCGGCAACTGTTGTAGCGTTCCATAAACTTGACAGTTCTATTGTTTAGTTTCGTGAGCTGTGTTTTGTTTTGTACAGCTAAATAAAGCATCATACGCCAACGTACGGATTTCGCATAATTGGTTTAAGTTAAAAAAGCCATAAAATGAGCTCAACGTTGGATATTGATCCAACGCTGAAACACGCACTCAAGCTCCTACACTCATCGCATTCCGATGCGACCGAAAAGATACGTAACCTGCTGGACGAGCTTATAAAACAACGGTATGGCAGTGGAAAAACGCTCATCAACACGCTGAGCAAAAAGCATTTGGGCGAAGAACCGCTTGCCGGAGGGAGCAATCTGTATGTGCGCAAGCAGAAAGTGATCGAACCAAAACCCGTCCCGGTAATCAACGTCGACCCGGATCCGGATCCGATGGCGGCCGGTACGATCGAGTGCATTGTAAGTGCCCCGGATGCGCTAACCATCCCGCCCATGTCGTCCGGTTCGATCTTGATCTCAACCTCCGATCTAGATGATGACGACGATGATGTCGTGATGGAGGAAGACAAGCTGAAGGAGCTTGAAGATTTGATGTGCGTCGTGTGCCGGCTAATGGATGTGAGCGCCCGAAACCGGTTGGTAGAGTGTGCCGACTGTCACGCGTTATATCATCAGGAATGCCACAAACCCGTAATTTCGGAAGCAGATGCTAATGACGAGGAGAACGCATGGTATTGCACGCTCTGCCGCAGCAAACAGACCGTCACGAAGCTGACACCTTCAACGTTGGTACCGACACCGCCGATTTCCATACCTACGTCACCGTCTCCCACCGTTGGTGCCTCATCGTCCAAGTCGTCATCACATTCGAAAAGCAGTGGAGCTAGCAGCAGCAGTAAAACAACTGAATCTACATCCAGCTCGACCTCTTCCAGCGGAAGCAAACACAAGTCGTCGAAAAGTGGTGGTAGCTCAAGCAAATCGTCCGACTCCTCACACGAACGCGATAGGGATCGTGACCGTGACCGGGGAGATCGGGGTGAACGAGACCGTGAGCGTGGTGAGCGGGACCGTGATCGAGATCGTGATCGCGAGCGCGATCGTGAACGAGATCGTGACAGATCATCCAAATCGTCTTCTGGAAGTGGTGGCGGTACATCATCATCCGGTAGTGCGGGTAATACTGCGGCTAGCGGCAATGCAGTCGGTACACCGAGCATCAACATAATTAGCGCGGATAAGCGGTTGCAAATGATGAAGAAGAAAGCCGCAAAAATGCAGGACAGCAAACGGAAGCACAAGTAGGATATTATACTCGGAAGATTCATGCGCAAGGAAGTAACCGAAGTGCTTAGTTGCATTTGAAATAAATGAATAGAGATAAATGTGTGTTATTATATGCAATGTTGAACTTTAAAACGTGGTATAACAACGTTAGAAATAATGAGAAATATTGAATGTTTGTTATAATTTGAGTCTGTTCATAAAAAATTGGGAAAATGTTTTTTTTTAATTGTGATGCAAAACATGTTTAAAGGGAGTCGATTTAGAAAATAAGATCATTCAATCAATCATATTTAAAGGATTTGTGGCTAGCTTATAGGTGTCGACAAGAAGCCGAACCCCGTTCAAATGAAACACATTTTTCGTACAAATAAATCAATACATTTTAGCTCATTTACAAATTTTGGGCCACGAGCATTTTTGAAATACGTTAACTATGTGCCACGAGTAGTAAGTAACATTTTTGCATGTGCCCAAATATGTAATTGGACAACCTAAGTGCTAAGGGTTAACAAGACCGTACAATCCAACTCTCACGTTATACACCATGCGCAAGCGTCGTGGCGGGTTTGCCAAACCGGCACCAATATAATCTGACAAACGTAGTCGATACATCCAGCCGGAAGGCGTGCAGTCCGCCTTCGCGAGAATTGTCATTTATCGCTCTGCCGACACTAGGTCAAACCGGTACGAGCGGTGTGTGGAAAACACATACACACCCTAAAAAAAAATCCCACCCCGATACAATTCCCTGAGCAAGCGCTGAAAACCGAAAACTACCCTTACTTGAAGTGGCCGTCTTTGCATCGCGCTCGCACTATCGCTCTCTCTCTCTCTCTCTCTCGTGGACCCGGCACAAACACCGTGTATCCATCCTCTCTGGAGCTTCTCGAGCCGCACCATTCGAAGGCGCCAGTTATTTGTTCGCTGACGGTGGCTCGGTGGTGCGGCGTTGCACGGCGTGTGCGTCGACTCTGGACGGACGGGTACAAGTTGCGAAAAGTACGGTCAGGCAAGACCAGCACCTGAGTTTCGTTGGTCGGGAGCGTGAAACCAGTCCAAAAAGGATACTTAAACTTGCCTTAGCAGGGGATTTTGTGGTGCGTGTTTCAGTGTTACTGGTGCGTGCTAACGCAAGCTGTAATCTTGGAGGAAAAATCACATTTCCCAAGCGTCGCGGCGTGCGGTACTGTCTGGGTCGTACGGGCGGATTAATTTTACTGCCGATTTAATCACTCCAGTTGTGTGTTGCGAACTGCGTCCGTCAGGCTGATTCTCGATGCGTCCATGCAAACCGAATGCAATTAACGTCAGTAATCACCACCGTCTCGTCGGTTCGTTTAGCGCCACCGGGCAATTCCAAGCACGAATTCCTAACCTAAACTGCCGCCCTCCGCTCCTTCCTCCTTCTCCCAAAAAGGGCTTAGTGCGCTTCCCGAAGCGAGCAAATGAAAACGTGCAAAAATCAATAATCAACCCTCCCTGAGGCAGTCACTCCGTACTATCTCAGGCATTTTTTCTATATATATGTGTGTGTGTGTGAGAGTGTTTGCATGTGAAAATTTAATGTAGAGTTTTCCCGGTTTAAAGGTAACGTTGTGAAATCAGCAATAGCAGTGCCTAAAGGCTCGCCTGGCGAAAAGCCCAGAAGAGTGGTGAAAGAAGTACAAGGGAAAAAGAACACTCCCTTTGCCAGCAAAGACGGCGTCGGTACCAGTCCCGGTCTCTTACGCCGAAATGTCAACCAGACCCGAAAAGACGTCCGTTGCCAAAGGAACCGAAGCCAGAGCCGTCGCCGCTTCCGGTATACCACCGGCGACGATGGATCCCAGTGTGCCGAAGAAAATTACCAGCGCTATTCCGAAGCAAAGGTTCGTGTCGGTGCAGTTACTAGCGTTTTCTTTTCCACTGCATGTTGGTTGGTGCGCCTGTGTCGTAACAGGATCGGGCGCTCGGTGGTCCTCGTGTTGTTTTCTGTAACTTTTTCGCCGAGGAGAACCCATTTCCGGGAGTGTGTCTGTGTGTGTAAGAATAAGGGATGGTGAGGGAAGCCTACCACTGGTGAATGGGCACCGCTGTGTAGTAATATTCGACGGGAGGGAAAGGACGTCGAAGGCATGAAACAGGAGAGCAGCTCGTCACCAAAAAAAAAAGAGAGCGCGCGTGAATGAAGAGAGACCTTGCAGTCGCGCGAGAGCATGGCTTTTCCGAGCCGATTTCCCGACCGTCCCGCACTGAAGTCTTACCTAAACTCGTTGCATGCGTTCGTTGACCGCTCCTGTAGCGCAGGGGACGAAGGTGTCGGGGTAGATTTTCCCGCCCGTTGCTAACTTTCCCTTCGCCGGGGATTGGGTGCGTTTGTTTTGGATTTTTCTCGACCGGACGCGCACCACATGGCCATTCGCAATGCCGTTCGTGCGGCAGCTCGAGGATGTTGGTATACCGCGGCATCAATGTGTTGGTGCCGGCCGGTGCATCGACAGCATAGCGTCGTTTTCTCGACCAGCGTGAGCACACGTGTTTGCCCACCGTGTAGATGCAGATAAACACTCACCCTTGCTTCCTGTCATGTTTATCTAATTTCTGGAGTCCAAATTGAACGCGACTACTGACGTGTGTTTCATGAGATGAATACGTTTGAAGATGACAATTTGCCGGTTTGTAGCATTTCTATTTTATTCGCAAACGAATTGCATTAAAGCAATTAAGTAGAGAGAATAAAAGGACATCTTGGAACAATAGAATTTTTGTGGGAAAAAAATTGATAGAAAAGGATTATTATCCTTCAACGTGTTCAACGAAATGGTTAAAGTTTTCAACTGAAGATGATGCCGATGTTCAAAACATTGTCTACTTCTTCAGACTAAACAGACTAAGTGTATTGCTCGTCTGACATTTTTTTTTTACTTGAATCTAACATACAATCTTACATGAACTGAAATGTTAAAAGTTGTTTGACCGCCTGAACACATGACGTATTTTGTTGCCCTGTCAATTTCTTCAGGTGTACATACTCTGGCTTTTAATAATAGCTCATGAGAAACTAAGTCCTCCGAACCAACGTCTGAGAACCGGCGCGTATGTTTCAGTTTCCTCGTTCCAACTCGCACTGGCCAGAAAAGGTTTGTCTGTCAAATGCCAGCAGTTCGTACCGAGTAAATACTATCGTACGTGGAGTCTAGCAGCTTGGAGGAAGTATGCCGTCAAATATAGGCCAGACACTTGTGGTAGCTCCCATCGGCATCGCCGCACTCGAAAGGCACTAAAAATAGTCTAATAAACGAGTGTTTGCCATTGAACAAGCGCGTTCGAATGGGATACCGTGGCGTTCGTTCGATGTAGCGTTCCATAGAGCAGGTTGAAATAGCTTCTTACCGGTAGGGCGGGAACAAACATTCTATTGGAACGAATCGAAAACGTTCCACCGTCGTCGTCATACATTAATATGAAAGTACGTGTTGCTCAGATGTCGATCACTCATCATCACGCCCGCTATCTTTGTCAAACAGACCACACGCTTATCTAGTAATTACGGGCTATCATTCACATTGGCGGCGATTGTCAAATAATCGTCCGGGCTGGTCCGGGCGATGTTACCGCGTGTGGCAATGGTTGGTGGATTATCTAATCGCACACCTTCCGGCAGGCCATATTGCACAACCGCCGTTTGGTGTGATGTCACTGAAAAACCGTGCCCATTTTCCGTTCCCGATATCGATCCCGGATCGTAGATAACCCGATGGGAACGGTTAGCTGAAATGACTCGCCAAATGTAATCTATCATGGTAGGGTGGTTTGGGGCGTCACTTTTTGTTGTTAATGTTGTATGAAACTACTCCTATTTACTTTGAGATTACACGCCTGTGATAGGGAAACCCGTGAAACCGATAATCGTAGCGAGGTTATGCTTATCTGTGGGAAGTGAAGAAGATTTCACAGGAGGGCAGAGTATTAGCACCATTTTCTCCGGAGCTTTCCACGCAACAGGCTAAAGTGTATTAGTTTACGTTTATCGGAACAAATTCGTTTAAACACCAATTGCAGGTGTTAGCTATATTAGCTAGGGTGTTGACTATATTTAATATTTCATAAATCAGTACCTTTACAGTTTTTGGGGTGTTTTAAAAATTAACGTTTTAAAAATTATGTTATTTTAAAGATCAAACTCCCTCAAAACTGAACAGAAAAAAAACTTTAACCAAGAAGCCTTAGAAATAACTTACCAGAAAAAATGTCACAACTTATTATCAATTAATTTCATTATATAGTTCAGGCGGTTCTTTTGAATCTGATATTCATCCACTTCAGTCTATCCATACAATAATATGTAATCGCCTATTTTTGTCTGTATTAGTTTTTGCTTATCTTTTGTGCTTTTCTTTTGCATGTGTCAAAAAGGGGGGCGGAAAGGGGGTGTCTAATCAGAAGGGACAGAAAATTGGGAGGAGTGCGTAAAACGTACATTTAGGGATTTAGGGATTTTAGGCATAACATTACCCGCGGTGTTTTGTACTGTTGAAGAATGACTGGGATGTTGAAAGAACAAGATTTATTTAACTTCAAAAATTCCCTCCAATAGAGTGAAATGAAATGTTTCCTACTCGGTGGAAAATAAGGTTATACGGTTCGTAATAATTCAAAAATCCAAGCTAACAATGAATTACAAAAACTAAAAAGAAGTCAGAAAATTGAATAAAAAAAAAATTAGTACATACTCCCTTTGTATCATTACAGGCAACAACTGCTCAAATGGAACGGCTGGGGTTACAAAGATTCACGCTTTCTCTACCAGGATGGAACGATCATTTTCACCGGCGACAGGTAACTAAGTCATGCTGCCGAAGTCATGTCTTCGGCTGCTTTTTGTTAACGAAATTCGGCTGCTTCCCTCCCTCAAAAAGGTATCCGATTGGGGGAAAAGTTTCACTACCACACTTTCGCGACTACGTGATCGAGAACTTTAACGTCGACCTGTCCGATCGGCGCGAAGGTGTGCCGGTGCCGAATGAGTTTCCTGCGCCGGTACCCTGTGCGGAGTTTCTGCAGGAGATGCGCCAGCATGGCATCGACAGCACGCAGAACGGTGAGGACCGATTGGTCCGGTGCCACGGTCAGACGCTGCACGATGTACACATGATGCGGACGGGGACGTTCAAGCGCATCCCGGACGTGGTACTGTTTCCGACGTCGCACGACCAGGTGGATCGGATCGTCCAGTCGGCCAACAGGCACGACGTGGTGCTAATACCCTACGGCGGTGGAACGTCCGTGTCGGGGTCGGTGACGTGCCCGGAAGGGGAGACCCGACCGATCGCCGCCCTCGACACGTCCCAGATGAATAGGATGTTGTGGATCGATCGGCAGAATCTGGTCGCCTGCTTCGAGGCCGGCATCGTTGGACAGGATCTTGAGCGAGAGTTGCGTGCGCTCGGCTTCACCGTCGGTCACGAGCCGGACAGCTACGAGTTCTCGACGCTCGGTGGATGGGTGGCAACGCGTGCGTCCGGCATGAAGAAGAACGTGTACGGAAACATCGAGGATCTGCTGGTGCGCGTCAAGATGGTCACGTGCAAGGGCGTGCTGGAGAAGAGTCTCGCCGTGCCGCGTGTGTCCTGCGGGCCGGACTTCAATCACCTGGTGCTCGGCTCGGAGGGAACGCTCGGTGTCATCACGGAGGTGGTGATAAAGATACGTCCGCTGCCGCAGGTCAAGCGGTACGGTTCGCTCGTCTTTCCGGACTTCGGTTCCGGTATCCGGTGCTTGCGTGAGGTGGCACGGGAACGGTTGCAGCCCGCCAGCATACGGCTCATCGACAACGAGCAGTTCGTGTTCGGGCAGGCACTCAAGATACCGGGCGGTCCGTTGGCGACGGCCGCCGAGAA
This sequence comes from Anopheles punctulatus, assembly GCA_000956255.1. Taxonomy (NCBI): domain Eukaryota; kingdom Metazoa; phylum Arthropoda; class Insecta; order Diptera; family Culicidae; genus Anopheles; species Anopheles punctulatus. The sequence continues at coordinate 12,254 of JXXA01004038.1, read as the reverse complement.
ACTCAAGAAGGTGTACCTTACGCGGGTGAAGCGATTGCAGCTGGATCGCATCGCCATCGCGACGCTGCTGTTCGAAGGACACGAGGAGCAGGTGAAGCAACACGAGACGAAGATCTTCGCCATCGCCAAACGCTACGGTGGCTTCTCGGCCGGCAGCAGCAATGGCGAGAAGGGCTACATTCTCACCTTCGTCATCGCGTACATCAGGGTGAGTACGGTTTGAGTGGGCAATGCAATTAGAAGCTGTTTGCACAAACGTGTATCGAGCGATAGTGCATCTCTCGGCCATGCAAACACCACCACGCTACGGAGGTGTTTACATGTACGTCCCACTCACCGGGGAGGAACTGGGCATGACCACTGCACGCTCGACAAGTTTAGACAGCTAATGCGTTCTTCTTTCCCAAAGGACCTGGCCCTGGACTACAGCATCGTCGCCGAGTCGTTCGAAACCTCCGTGTCGTGGGATCGCTGCGAATCGCTCTGCATCAACGTGAAAAGCTGCGTTCGAAAGGTTTGTTGTCTACTGCCAACTAGCGTCTGTTAGATAAACAATCTTAACAAATGCCCTACCGATAAGTTGCACTGCGCTTGGCGTCGCAAGTGTCCAGGCACTTCGGGATAGTGTTAGATAAATCAACTATTCGCTAATTACCAACGGCTGCGATCGTCCGCCGTTTGGTTGACATGTTAAGATAACGTTTACACAGCTCAATGGGAATTGTCCAAGCAAGAAAAAGCACACATGTGATGTTTATGGTCTTTTTGTTCGCACTCAAATCAAATTAGATTCGTATTGTTCGGATTGTTTGACTGTCCATACATCATTCATCCGTATGATTTGAGAATGTTAGAACATTTTTGGGAACAGTTCTGGATTTAATATTGTTCATCTTTTTATAGAAATTCTTATAGCAAAATAATAATATTAAGGCTTCCTGTTGTGGTGAGGATGCCTGAAACGTCACGTCATAATTTAAATCTCCTAGTCGTGGTTCCATTAATCGTTAGATGTCATAAATGAGTAAAAATGTATTGTGCTTGGAAGAAAAACATCGTGTACCTATGAACTTGTTTGAAAATCCATGAGGCCAAATAACATAAAGTAATTTATATTTATTTTATTAAAAATCGCGCAAGGTTATTCTAGATTGCTAAGTTTATTTGCGTAGGAGTTTATTAGGAAAATGTCTATCTAATCTGAAATATTTAGTATTTGTATCTTAAAAATTCTTTTAAGAAGGGTCAAAATGTGTGTCATGTTTTAAAAAAATTCTTTCAACATTTAAGATACAATCTAATGTGGATTGTTTTATATCTTTTAATAAATAAAACGCTTAGACCAACATACAATTGGTCGAGCTTTGTCTATACTTTGATGGACTACAACGATCGAAAATATTGTCATAATTGTGGATGAATAAATTATAAGTTGTGACATACTATACAGTAGCCGTAATAACAGAGAGATAGACAGTGTAAATGGGAATTGAATGTTCAGCAGTGATGCTTTTCGTCATGGGTGAAGATGATTTATTTGATACTTAGCAAAATAGAGCATTATAGTTTCAGTTTAAAAATTCAAAAAATAATCAATTTGTCCAAACAAAATCAACAACCATGCGTCTCCATTTCCCATGCGATCTAACCCTGTGGCCTCATTGCAGGAATGTGCCAAACACAATATTCAACACTACCTCATCTCCTGCCGGGTAACGCAAACGTACGATGCCGGTGCGTGCGTGTACTTCTACTTCGGCTTCAACCATGCCGGCTTCGCTAACCCAGTTACCATCTACGAGGAAATCGAAAACAAGGCCCGGGACGAGATCCTCGCATCCGGTGGTTCCATCTCGCACCATCACGGCGTCGGCAAGATTCGTTCGCGCTGGTATCCGCAGAGTGTGTCGGACGTGGGCGTTCAGCTGTACAAGGCGACCAAGCGTGAGCTGGATCCGAAAAACATCTTCGCCGCCGGTAATCTGATCCCGGCCAATCTTCAGGATAACAATCCAGCGGAACTCACCGCCAGCCTTAAGGCGAAGCTGTAGACCCATTGATACCGACAAACCGACGCGGCAAACAATCACTGGCTGCGAACAAACAAACCACCACACCAAACACGTTTAACATGCATGATAATAATAGGAAAGCAACAAAACAAAACTAAGTATCGCACCACCGCTTCACGGGCGGAAGTGGTCACGGACACTTCCGTAGCCATCGCCGGAAGCATGTGTTCGTCGCTTTGCGTTACGAGAATTCCCCGTTTTTTACACGAACGCCTGCGCGCCCGCTCGTCCGCCTGCTCTTCGAACGATGACCACAGTGTCGTCGGCCAACGCTTGATTGCAGCGACAGGACACACCATCTAGTTAACACAGAACATTCCATGCCAAAACGCTCTCAACAAAAACCCTCCCGTTTAGTGGCTTGCTGTGTATTATGTTTGAAGTATTTTTTTGTATCGTTTTATTTCGATTTTAATTGCTTTCTAACATAGGTGTTTTTATGTTGGTTATAAGGAGCTGGATAGAACGTATGTTAAGGTGCATTATTACATTGAGTGAGATAAGTAGTACGGATTTGATGTGTGGTTAATTTTGTTAGTGCAATTTACATGAATAGTGGATGCTGGTTTTAGCCGAAAACTGCACCTTTTCGGTTGCGATTTGAAGAACAATAAAATCTTATTTAAATGAAAAATTAGTGGTACGTTTACTTTTTGCCGATTGCCGAGCAAATGGAAATAGACATACAGCTATTGCATAAGAAAGGTAAGGTTATTGACGTGCAGCGTTATGACGCCAATCGTAGCGTTGTAGGGAAAGAAATAAAAGAAAACAATGAATAATAATGCAAATCGGCCACGTAAAGTGTTCGTTTTCATCAAGCCGGTTGTACATTTACGATGGTACAGCTGTCGTAAAGCGAGTGTTTAAAATTAATGCACAAATGAATTATTTATTACTGAACATTACTATCGGTTTAATTATCCTAATTTATTGATAAAACTCGTGTATAAATACGTCAAAATATGTTTAACGGCTTTATAGATAAAGTAACATTGAAACGGTGATGATTTCAGCTGTAACACCAAATTTGGTTCATTCTAAAGTTGTTTTCTTTCTTGATTCTGCTAACGCCATCTAGCGGTAAGTAGTGGTGGCATTTTATTAATGCGTAACTGCATTCCCTTTTGCACCAATTAAAAAAAATTCAAACTCCTTTACTATCAGTGTCATCCAGAAATTGTGACATCAACGTGAAGATTGTATAAGCCTGTTTAATGACCTGAAATTGACCAATACAAAATTTGAATGAATCTGGAAATATCGGAGGGTTACGAATGGGATGCACATTTACCTGCGTAAAAGAAACACGCGTCACAACGAACAACTTGCCCGTGGTCAGTCTGACCGGTTTCTTCGCACGCATCAGAATAAAACCAAGATCCTTTTGCTTGCGTGCGTCCTGTATGTACCATTTGCTGTGAAATAGAGCATCCGCCACGGCACCGCTTTCCTCGATCAGTTCCGTACCAAGGTAGGAGAAGGAAAATGTTTGAAACAGACAGTATCCAAACACACAGAACATTGTTATCATGAGGTAAACTTCCGTGAAGGCCTGCAAACGAACCGCAGATAGAGCTTTTGGACTGCGTAGGAATACGGCTACTGCGCGGCTACCGTACTTACTACAGACAAAACCGTCATTGCAAGGCACAGTGCAAAGATTGTTGACATGTAAAGGAAAAGCATCTGAACGTTTAGAAGCTCCTCCAGCACCCGAGCCACACTATGAAAAATTAACATTGTTTATCGTTAAAATCTTAGTTCAAACGGTTATTTGTTTTTACCGAAGAGCGGAATCATGCAGAGTTATGAAGCTCTCTATTTCTGTGCTCCATTTATCATCCCGACAATGGTCAGCTAGTTGGTTCGCAAACACTTGCAAAATCCTAAACAAACAAGCCGTAGAATGGAGCATATTCCAAGTGAAACATTCCACCAGGCATAGAATTAAGCCATGCAATTCCAGCAGAAAGCTAAGAATAACGTCCAGCGGAAGCCAGATCCAGAAGCTGGTCCGACATTCTGGAATAAAAAAACTGTCGGAGAAGTTAGGTGAGTTTCAGGATGGAGCGTTCCTAATTCCCAACGCTGATTAACACAACTCACTTGGACTCGATCGGTGTTGGTAGCGGTACGCTGTAGGATCCAGTCCAAGCATACTTTACCACTATGAACAGCATCGGAAAAGAACCATACACCGCGCAGTTAAACATCACGAGGGAGGTATAGTATTTTGTAAAGAAGTAGGATGATTTTTCAACATGTCCCAGAATCGCTTGAATTTCAATGTCCGGATTGTGCATGACCAAGGAGAAAACGCGCTGCAGCTCGTAGAACAATTCTTCCCACCGCCGAAAGTTGATCACAAAGGAGCACAGCTTGAAGAAGATGGCGATGAATACAATCTGCTCGTTGACCGCCTTCAACAGCTGAGTGACACTATCCGGTGAGTTAACGATAAACAGGCAGCTCGGAATCAGCCAAGCGATCAGATACAATGCAATCACCAGGTAGCCAAACCGCGAAAACGTTTTTCCGGGTGTTTCGTTCCAAAAGTGAAACTTTTTCAGCAGCTTGATGCTAAGCTCGTTCAGAGGAAATGCTTCCTTTTTGGTGGTGTCCTCCATAGCGGGAATGGCCGGGATGGACTGCATCACTAAGCGGTTGGCTACGAATGTCCTATACGCTTGCTCCGCATCCTGTTTTATAATGCTACCAATTAGTAGCAATATGGTTCATTAGCGCGAGGAAACTATTACAATTTTCATAGCTAGTTATTTTCTGCCTACGACCGCGAATGTAAATATTCGAATTGTTTACATTCTTCAGTTGAACATGTCGTCATTGCGGATGGGCAGCTGATGGAGACTTTCTCGTCGTATCGATTTCACTATTCTACATTGCATTCAAGGTAGGCGAAGATAATTACGGTAGCCATTTTAATTATCTCTTGCCATCCTTCTAATAGCCTGATATTGTTTATATGTAATCCGTTAAACCCTTTTGTTGATTTAAACAATAGTGTTAGTATGTTCATTATTTGACAGATAAGAACAACTTCTTTTCACTGTTTCTAAATTGATTTGAGATCCGTATTATATATTAAACTCAAACACTTTAAACAGAATAATCAAACAACGATCACACCATTTCTATCTAAACACTTCCCAAGTTCAAAAATCTATACAAACCACACTCGAACAACAACACACTAGCAATGCAGTTCTAGTGAAAACGGTTTATATAAAACGGATTGCAATTACTGTACTAGAGGTATTATGATATCATTTGCAGATACTTTTGCTTCAGTTAACGTAACTAGTAGCACTATCAATTATCTTAAGCTCTATTAACCTCAATAAACCATACTCAATTTTATCTTCACACAAAAACTATTACCCATAACAAGCAATAAACAAACGAGGCAGGCAAAAACACGTACACTATTAAAGGAAGGAAAATGTATGGATAAAAAGTTTGGCTTACAAGCATCATTATCCACCCATTGTGATATCCTATACCAATGTTTTTTTGTTCTATATTTTACGTATCATTTTCCGGATGATATCGCATTGACGAAGGAGATATTCAGCAGATTGAAGATCGTTCTCATGTGTAAAGGTGGCACATTCACATGAATGTGACATGAATGTGACAACAATTCACATGAATTGGCACATGAATTCTTAGTTTCTGTTTAGTAGATTAACGAAAAATAAAACAAATTCGATTAAATGATATGAAAATATGAAACCCTGTTGATGTCAATTTAAAACTAAATAAAAGAAACTCGCAATTCTAAAATTAATCATCATTAAATTATAGTTATGCCAAAGTGTAAGTATTTTAAATACTATCCCATTAATCTAACATGGTTGTTAGTGATTTTCACCATGCCACTGAGACGGTTTGTAGAATGAATAGATAATGCCACTAGTCTCTCATAGGTGGCGCTAGTGACCACAAAAGGGAAACGATATATCATCGGCATTTTTTCAACTACAAACGACATTGTTTGAGAAATTACCTTATCAAATCAATTGCCAGGCAGAGGTCTCGTTTTGAGTAATTTGTTCACAAAACATCGATTTTTTATTTGCATGTTTGGTTGAATAGGTTTTTAAAGTATTATTTAATTAGTGAAATGTCAGTTTACAATTGAGAAATATTAGTTTCACGGAACATGACGATTATTTAGGATTCAAATTCTTCAGAAATTATGTAACATAGACTGCAAACATGGGTTACAGTTGTTCGTTGCGAATGACGTGAAACCAAAATTTCTTAAAAAAAAATTATTCTCAGTGAACGATCATAACATAAGCACAGTCAGTGAAACGTTTAAAACAGGTCGTATAAAAATTGTCCACTTAAACGGCCACCCCTCAACGGGTGACAAATTAATCACACTCCATACGCATGTACTACGGTCTCCTACAAAAGGGTAGACGCTACCCCCGTATCATTTCCATATCCACACTAAACGGCACCAACAAGAAAATGCGCATTTTGTTTACTCCGCGTTGGAATACGGTCGACCCGAGCGTAGACAAATAAACAAACCCACCGTAAACGCGTTGTTGATGCTCTCTCAAAAGATAACACAACGGGATCATAATTCACGGATTAATGCCATCAGTGTCCACCCTGGCCTGGGTGGTGGATTGATCTCGTGGTAGGTTCGTGAGTCATGGCAGGTGATCGAATCAGCTGCAGAAAATGGGGCCACCCTCCCAAAAATAAATTCCTGCTAATCGAGCGAGAACGCAATGTTCGCAGCTTGCCCACCGATTCTTAATTTTATGAGTCTTGGGTATGTGTATGTGCGTGCGTGTATTTAGATGGGTTTCCCCCTACCGTACACCAATTACTAACCATCGAAAGATAAGTTTTTACAAGCAGGAATTATCAGTTTCATGCGCATACGGATCGCGTATCGTTTCCTCAGTCGCCTGATCAGCAAGAACGCTTCTGCTGTTCCCATGACTGGTTTTGTAAATTCGTCACGTGGTTTCGTTGGGGACATTGGTTCTGGAGCTGGCTGCGAGTGCATGACGTAAACCTTTACTATCCGGAGCCGTTGAACCTTCGATTGCTCTGTTAACGCAATTCTGCAGTTGGGGCAGAAACAAATTTCGATACGCTTCTCCGGCTTATCGAAACTAGCCACGTTTGTTGATAGCGATATGTTCCGTCAACCCCACACAACGGCGACGGCGACTCATAGAAGGGGCAGGTGACAACACATCGTGCAATATGCACGCAGCACCGTGAGTCAGCTCCATGAGACCTTACTAACGCACTCGTAGAACATTCGCTCAAATTCACCGTGTGACCTTCCTCGTCACGCTGCCGTAACGACCTTTCCGTGATATTTTTTTCCCCCTAAAATAATTGCAAACATCATCCCGTGACCGGCCTGGAAGCAATTAAACGTACGACACAGGCGCGCTGGACCAACTGAGTCACGAACACGGCATGATTCCGGTTAGAAGATCTTTCCACAATGCACCTGCGGCAGAGTGAGGCGAAGAAATGTGTTTGTGTTTATGTTTGAATCCACCCCTGCCTGATTATAATCACGACTAATCAATCTTGACTGAATGCCGTAATATAAAATCACACACATACACACACGCACGCGCTGGATCCGTGATGATCCGGGAGTCATGATAACCGATCGCTTGTCTCACCAAACCACACAAAAAGATGATTGAAGCACGTTGCCGGATGATCGTACGTCACGCCGTTCTTCGAAGGAATTAGCACTCACACAAGCACAACCGAACCGCGGGCTACCTGTGCGGTCAGTGATTCATGAGAGGGGAGCTTTTCTGACAATTCTGATGCTTACCAGCATGAGAACCGTCGCCACTAACCGTGATCATGCTGCAAGATCATTCTTCCGGCGTGGTCACATGGGGTTTGTTAGTGAAGGTGGTGCCGGAGACCAAACATCCTTGCCGCAGTTAGCAATTAGAAAGGAAGTAAGGTTAGGTTCGGGCCGAACGGTCTACTAATTACACGAAAATTAGTGGTTTATCGTGCAGTAAAATTGTTGTCTAATTTATTGCACCTAATTGGCCGTGGTTCAATTCGCTGGCCTGGTGTGGTTAATGTTCCGAGAATCGTAGTTTTATGATTGCAACTTACGCCAGCTAATGTGATCTTTATAAAATTTGTTAGTGTTCTTAAAACGACGCTCATTTGGGTTTTCAACTAACATTATACTGCAAATATTTGAGCTAAGTAGTTTTAATGAAAATGCCAACACGTACGAAAGACAGTTGCTGTTTTCCGTTTGATTTCTTAACTGACCATAAATAAAGACTTAACATCTAGTCTCACTTAAAGTTTACTCATTCAGTGTTAAAAATATACGCTTTATTCGTCCAATCATACTCTACCATTTATTATGGTTTTCTTAAATATAAGAATTTTTACATTTGTACTTACCCTCCGTTTGATTTACATAAAAAGATACATAAAAATAAAGGGTTATAAATTAAAAGATAAATTGCAAACTACAAATTTGTCCGATTTGTCATATGAGTATAAAAATCGGTTCGATTTGATTTCATCGATTTTACTACGAAACCCTACAGGACGTAGACGTTTTCGTTTCGCAGTATGTTATTTTTTTTTCAAAGCACAGCGTATATAAATCATAAATTTTACTCTGTGTGAGCAAAAAACTTTCTTCAACTTCTCAAGTTGTCAAGAAAATTCAGATTTTTCGAAAATTCAATTAAGCTGTAACGAACATTCTTGATGAGAAATGTCGTTTTCACTCAACTTACTCATTTTGGATGCTGGAATGAGTCAGTAAACCTTTGAAGCCCACAAATGAATGAGTATAATCAAATTTGATTGGCAAACTTCTCCATAATGAAATAAGTCATCAAATTCGCCAAAAAGTGCGAAATTTTTGTGCGTTCTCCCAATGTATTATTTCTGGTAGGATATTAAATTAATTAACAGTTTGAAAATATCTACCATGTTTATAACTTCACGCCCATAAATTTTAATTTCATGAAAATTGAATGTTGAAAATGTGTACTGTGATTTTGATGACTCACTCGCATGTACGAAAGACGGTTGACGTGCGATTGAAATTGCATTTAATTTCCTTTCGCACCTCTGAGAAAATTGTCCCTTTATGGTGATATTTATGATCGACCAATATATTGTATACTTTTATCGGCACCTACACGTGAGATCATGAGTTTGCCTTCGAAATAGTTCCCGTCATTCAAAAGACACATTACGCTAGCTGCATCCACAAATTAGCTATCGTGAATAATTGCGGGTGGATGATCCTTTGACGGATTTAATCGTTGTTATTAGCATCGCCTCGAGGCGATCGTCGAGGCGGCTCGCAAATGAAGTTAGCGCAAATCGGAGACTTGCTTTATTGCATTCTTTATTGTACGTTTTCAGGTACCCTTGGCCACCCTTGGGCACATTATGAAGCATAAAACCATTGCGTACGGTCATCGGTAATTGGGCTATAAAGTGTGACGAACTGCATCAGCCGATCGTACGGCCACACCATCAGCTTCCTGCTCGCATGCTGTATCGTAAAATGCAATTAAAAATGCTAATAAGTTATGCTAATATTTCCACCAACCCAGCAGATTTGAAACCTTGCAAAGTTTCATGTTTTTAAATTAAGTTTTCCTCTTAGTAACCATACTAAGAGCAGGCAAATCTACAATATAGCTTGAAGCATTTTTGAAAGATATTTATGTTCATAATACAACAGAACCTAGGCTTATGCTTCGTACAAAAAGATCATCCCCATGCGCCCATAATCTGTGGCTTAACAATGCCGTTTTCTTCGAAGCCATATAAAGCTTGACCAGTGATTTCATCTCCCGTGTAGCGCGTTGAGTATCGCTTCGAGCACTTATTTTACGATCACCTTTTACAACCTTCCCTCGCTTCCATCGAACAGAGACGAAGAATCGTCTACAAATATACTACCATCCGTCCTTTCGGCAACATCGCGTAAGTTATTTAAATTATCTCTTAATAAAACATTTTATACAAAAAAAAAACCTATCGATACACAATCCCGATTGGGTAAAATCCCATTAAAGCGTGCAACAATAGATGCGGACGCGTGCACGTGAACGGTTTGCGAACATGGTGAGTCCCCCAATGGCCGGCCCGAAACTCAGAACCCTAAGCTAAGCTAACATACAAAAATTCCGATTTTAATGACCACCGCGGTGAGGGCTGATTCATCATCTTTTCGGTGTACCGGTGGGTGGTTTTTTTTTACTCTGAGAGAAGCGGTTAGAGCAACGGTGCCATGGTGTCATCGGTGGAGAAAAGTGTATGGTAATCCATTTTCCCAACAGTGTCCAAGGGCATGAATCACGATTGATGCTTCTGCTGTCAAGTTTCTTGCTCGCCGGAGCCTTCTATCTCGGCTTTTTTTGTTGTTGTAAGAAGTGCTTACCACCTCCAGATGGGCAGCTTTACTTTTACCCTTCAATTGTCTCCCATAAAAAGGGTGCGTGAAGTGTGATTTGCGATAAGGATTTCCGTGGTGCATACGGCGACATCGAGCCTCCTTTCGCGACGAGCCCTACGGCATGACCTTCGACGACGGAGCTGGAGCAATCGTGCACTTCGTTCGTTAATCGTGCAGTAAACCCGCGCGGGTGTGTACGAAGGGATCGTTGATCGCGTCGAGCAGCAATCGAATCGCTTCCGTCTTCGCTTCCTGACAGAACGGACGGCTCAGCTTCGCACTCAGAAAACCTGTCCCGAGAAGCGGCCTTGACGCACGGTCACAACCGTACGTTCGTCCACGGACGTGGAGTCCAATACTTCCGCGAAAAGGTCGTCGCGGCGCTGGAACCTGAGTCACCGTACTACCCCGTAGACTTCTCACTTATCGCCGATTCCTTTGCCGTACGCACCTTCTCACAGGTATATACATGTATGTGTGTGTGTGTGTGAGTGTGATCTCATGGTCACCCAACGGCGGGTCCAGTGATCCAGCGATCAGTTATTAGGAAGCAAAACCTCAACACTACTCTCTACGCGCAGGCGCCCGGCAGTCGCTGCCGGAAGGCAACACCGGTGTGAGGTTTGTTTTTTTTATGCTACAAGCGTACGAAAGATCATTTGCGTTTCACGCACCCCCACCCCAATCGGGTGCCTCCACCCTCCGAACGGATAGGTGAACGGACCGGTGGTGTATTTATCTGCGCGATGCTGTGTTCTGTTTAAGGATTTATTTTTATTTTCACTCGGATGATAAACTTTACAACCGTAAAGCTCTAGCTCGTGCCGGCTGCACGCAGCTTATGTGAGTCATGTGAGGTCTATGGGACGGTGTGCCGCCGGGTTCGTTCTGCGCGCGAAAATGCAGAATTGTTATGGTAATATTGATCGCAAATTGCGAGGGTCTTGCCGTACCATAAACCATGCCTGAATGATTATACACAATCGGTTGCGAGTTGCTGTACAAAAGGTTGGAAAGACGAATGTAATTTTGTACAGAAATATCTCCAGTTCATGGTCAACGCTTCATATCGGTCTATGAGGCATTGGTCTTGAAAACGTTTACTTAAGCATGTAACTAGATCCTACACAAAAGTCCACCATATTTTAGCCACAACAACTATCTGTATTGCTATTTTTGCTACTGTATTGGGAATAAAAAAGAGCCTAAACTAACCTAAACATGGCGAAAAGTTGTAAGTTGAAAGCACTAAATCAGCAATCAAACCGAAACAAGCTTCCATAAGCTGTTATGGAATACTCTATTGGTATCTGATGTGGGTTTTCGAGATTTAAACAAATATATGTCCAGTACAAGTACTTGAAAACACACATAATCGTATTTTATCTTGTTTACATCGCTCGTGTTGTTATCCAGGAAAACAAATAAAAAATAAAAATATCAAAGCCATAACATATTTTGAACACTTTATGTTTGAATAGTGTGAATACTTACTCACAGTACGTGGTGAGTTCAGTTTTCACTAGATAAATTATTCTAAATTCAATCGGAAGTATCATATCTCATGGCTAGCTCAACATGTACAACTGACCAGTATAATTCAAAACATACTGATTAATTCTTGTAACAACAACGGAAGTCTTAATGTTTGGAAATATGAGCTAATCGGAAAAATAAAACAACTTTTTTTTCAAAAT
>JXXA01004033.1:0-11478 GCA_000956255.1 Anopheles punctulatus | reverse complement strand
TGACATTTTAATTACGGTTAAATTGGTATAATTTCAATTTTAGTTATGTTTAAAAAAAAACATTGCCTGCCAAAAACTGCTTGATAAATGCGTACTTCAACGATGACTTCCAGCATCCAAAAGCTTGATTATTTATTCATACCGCCCCGAGCAACGCTGATCGCACCTTTCCACGTGGAGATCACCCAGCAGCGTCACCTCACAACTGAGGAACCCCATTAGACAGCCACCTGTTAGCGTCAACCCTCCGGCGGGATGCTGCAAACTGTGATACTTCGCATAATTGTCACCAACGTCGTAACTTTCCTCGTCCTCCTCGCTGCAAAACTTTCCCTTTCCCACGGCATCTTCCCCAAAAGTGAATCCCACACTCGCATGCACCGTACGGTAATGTCTCGCGGGTGTTGTGCTTGTGTGTGTGCGCGGATACCCCCACACTCCCGTGCGAGATACACACACATGCCGAAGCGGAATAGTTTAATAGCGCCAAAAATGTTCCGGGGAGGGACAGAGAGCAAAAAAAACTTGCCGTTCCGCCGTTGCTGGAGGTGCACGAGTCAGCTGCGTAATAGCATAATGAAGCTCCTTTCATCCCCATTGAGCACTTTTCTGCCGATGGGCTAGGGCTCGGTGGGTTCACGCGTGGCCGCAAGCCAAAAAGTGGACTACATATAACTCCCTAAACCTAAGGCATAATATATTAGCGTAGTTTTATGCGTTACTTGTAGAACGTCGGTGAAATGTGTTTAATAAACGCCTAATCCTCTTATGAGCTTTTCATTCGCAACAGGTAAGGTAAACAAATAAGGACTTTCGACGTGTAATTGTTTAAAATGTCTGTTGAATGAGAGTGAACGTTACTAACGAATCTCAGAATGTTACTAACTTTTACTCAATTATAAAATAGTTTAAGTTAAGCCGAGTTGAGTTGATGACGTTGTAATTGTTTAACATGAAATATTATTGAGTAAAAACTTACTCAACTTACTTACTTGTTTAATTATTTATAAACATCATCACTTGATAACTAGAAGACCAGTCTCACAAAAATGTGTCCGAAAGTCTCTTAACGTGGTTTACACGGACCTAAAGTATACGAAACGATTGTAATGGATAGTGTCCACTATGACCATGGTAAAAATGGTTTATATTTCAAAAGAATCTTGATTTTTATGCATGGATTTTTTTTATAACTCCAATAATAGTCACGACCACTGCTAAATTCCATAATCAGTTTAGAATGAATCGATTCATATACAAAAAAAAGTTTTAGCCTAACAACGAAGAACTGCCCCATTTATTATGCAACCAAATTATCACCATTAACCTAAAAAAAGAGTTTAAATTCATACCAAAAAACACCAACACCCCACCAAAATAACCGACACTTGCCGCTGGGTAAAAGAAGGTACGGTGCAATTTCGGTACTGCGGTTCGCGTGTTCACAATTCACTTTCATTCCTCGATTGCTAGACCCGCCCGGTGCGTCTCGTCACTCACGGAGCGGAGGTTATGTGAATGGTGCTTTCATCTATCTCCCTCCCCCTCTTTCTTTCCCCACCTTATCCCCACCCTCCCCCTCTTTCTTTCATCAGAAAGCTGTACTTGTCCAAAAATTAATGTTCCGTCGACCTCGCGCGGATTACGTGTTACACCGCAAGTGTGCGAAGCAGACGGGTACGTAGGAAAATTGTTCGGTACTGACCGAGGGTGGGGAGAGCCCAATAACAGTATCTTCCTTTACTTTCGTTCGTACGAGAGGCGCTAACAAGGTTACACAATCTTTTTATGCATGATTCTTTTTTTTCCATGGACGTTGGACGGTCGATGGTGTGTGAGCGAGGCTACTTTTTTATGCAGATTGATTGTCGGACGCGCTTCATCTCATATGAGTCCAATGAGGGAAATGTTTAAAAACATATTTTAAAAAAGATCAATCCTTCATTGAATAGAATAAGAAAAATGTTTACCCATAACACCGAATTCTCGAAACCTTGAAGTGTCGAATGCTTGAGACACTCTTCAAACCGAGAGTTTCCGTATCTGAAGTGATCCGTGTTCAAATAAGCTTGAATAAATTACACAATTGTGAGTACGTAGATCCCATACTTTTGAACGATCTCAAACAGTTTTGCTTCCCCTTCCACATGAGGAGCACCCATGAGGACCACAACAAAAACTGATCGCTGCAGAGCGCTTGATGTCTATTCACCGCATAATCTCTCGATTGACGCAAATCGAAGTGAATATCACATGATCTTCACCGACAGACGGATGTAATAACGATCGTAATGGCTCACCCATCAACCTTGCCATGAGGTCAGCTGGGGAGGAGTTTTAATAGCAACCCTGCGAGTTTCTGTGCTGGTTGATATATGCGGCTGCTTGCAGAGTGTCTGTATTGTTGCGTCCGTCATTAGATTTGCCTACACGAGCGGTCCTTAAACACCTTCTAATTACTGTACGATCCAAACAAGTTCCTTTAATGACGGGTTCGGTTGAGGTTGCAGTAGCGGGAAGCAGCTTCAAGTGAAACTGGTGCATCGATTTGAAGGTTAGTGCTACTCAATCCAGTCTGCCTGATAAGACTTTAATCGGTATGGAGTAATGATAGTCTGGGCGCTGACTCATAATGCGTTCGCAATAGAAAGCCCACCGCATAGAACGGGCCAAGGTTGGCAGTGGGCAGCTTTTACTCGAGCACCAAAGCAGTTTAATAACAAATTATCAAAGAATCGAAGTGCCACAACGCTGAACATTGACCCACATGCGACGCGCCCAGCGACGAGCATCGAAAGCCATTGCGGCAGCTCCATTCGTACTCGTGGCTCTTTGCAACGAAAGTTACATCATCCTTCACCCCACCGACCCGACCGAACCGAAAGGAGGTGCCGATCATTTGCAGTGTTTCGAATAAACAAACTCAAAGAACAAGGTTATGTTGCCCATTCCGCAGTTGCAGCACCAACTACAGGACCGATTGCAGTACGATCGCCCCCGTGCTGCAAAGCCGTGAGCCAAGCTTCGTTCTTTATGTTGCGCGCCAAACACACCAAGGTCACGCTGATAAACTCAGGTGTTTTTTTTTATTTACCGGCCCTTTCCCGGCCAAGGTTTTAAGGGCGGGCTCGGTTGCATCCGATCGAGTTTTTTTGTGAGCTGTTTTGGTTTTGCATTCTTCCTTCCTCGGGCAAAACGCAACCTTTTGGTGCTGGAAACACGTTGTTGCAGTAACATTGATGTTTTCAGAATCTATGTGTACATATGTAGCTTTGTTTAATACGTAAAATGTTTGATGGTTGAAGAATCGCGTAGTTACTTAATGCACAATGCAGCGCCAGTATCAATTACTACATTTTGTGCTTTCGTTGAAGTTCGATTCAAAACAGGCATTGCAACCTGCCTGTGGCATAAAAACTTATTTCGATTGAAAAAAAACTGTGATTATTTCGCATTTAAATACTATCACATTTTCATCATTTTTTTACTCAATAAATTGCAATTAAAAAAAGATTTTGTGTTTGGGTATTATTAATTTCAAATAACTTTAACTATCTACTTCTTCGTGTACGTTTGAAAAAACTTTAAAATTATTTATTTATAATTATAATTTATACATGCGCAATAGACGTTTCGATTGCTGGCCTACTTGAAATATAGTGCCTTAACCTATTTGGAATTAAAGCAATTATTTACTTTTCTTTTATGTCTCAATATTCCTATTATATCTTTTCAATCACGGATGAAGGAGTTCAAAGCAACGCTCATAAAATAATAAAACTATAGCGTTAGAGAATTAAGGCAAATGCGAACCTAATAGAATAGCGCTGGAAGAGCAATTTTCATTCCGTGTTAACTAATCAACGCCCTTAAAATCTGTCGCTTCAGTTGCAACCATCCCGTAACGACAGTCGTTACAACAGATTCGTTCTATCGCTAATTTGCAGGATTGGATACAAAGTAACACCTGTACCACCTTCCAACACTGCCAGCACAGCGAACAGAAACCAATAATTACACCCACCGCCTTGTGATTGGGATGCTGGCAAACGACAGTGTCATGATTGCAGATTGCAACAGCACACGCTCACCACGTTTCAAATGCAGCGCAGCACAGCGCCAAGATAATTATCAACATGATTTGATAATAGTGTACCAAAATGGAAAGACGCTTTTATTGCGGCAGAAAAAGTGCAGATTCCCACAGAAAATAAAATTGTGCAGTCGATTGGGAAAGTAGGTCGGATTTGGATGTATTTGTCCGCGCTGCTTACGAGATGAAACCAAATGCTGGAAGATGGTGGAAAGCGTGTGTGAAAAAAATAACAATTACCCAAATAGTGAAACAGTGACATTATTAAAACAAAAAAAAAACCGTCCGAGTTATTGCTGATTTTAACTATCCTACCTTTACCGGCTTATGGCACGTGAAAGTATGAAAATAAAACACTTTAGTGATTTTAACTCGTCTCTGCAATGGTTAATTAAGCTGACAAACATTATCAGCTGATTTCCCAACCTAGTTACCATCTCGCCCGTTATTAGCACTTGTTTTGCCTTATTTCTTTTGTCTCTCCTTCGAACATCTTTCACCTTTTCTTCTGCTAAGCGTTATGCTTCCAAAAGCCAACAAAACCTTACAAACCATCGATTTGTTTTCACTTGCATTCACTTTCGCTTTTCCGTCGGTGGCATTCACCGGAGTGCAACTGCATGGGTTCGGGATTCGCTGTGGAGGAATGCCAGCAGCAAGCAAGGGGATCGTTTAAAATTTTTTACATATTTTCACCACTATCGTCGATGCCTGGACTAAGAACAAAAAAAAATTCGTAAAATCGGTCGTAAAATCTCAAATTAAAAATTGTCACTACTCTTTCGAATTTAACTAACACTTTTATCCATCGTGGTCGTACATTTTAAGCTTCCATATAGTAACACCTTCAACAGACACTGTTTTCTAATGCAATTTAACCGAAAAAAAACCACCTCGCGATCGCCCGAAGATCAAACAAACCAGACGCGAACACACAAACATTCACATGCATGTAATTTGCGATGCACTTTTATCCCCACCCCGCTCCCCTGGAGCAACATCTCGAATGCATCGCTCTGGGCCACTGGAGAAAGTCTTCCGAAGCGACACTTTTCCTCGCCCAGTGGAGCCACCAGCAACGAGTTTTCTTTACGCTTCGAATAATCCCGCCACGGCACTTACGGGCTTGAACCACAGACACACACACACACGCGCACACACACAAACACGCAAACTCCGCCGCAAATTCCTCCGGGTTCGGGCTCGGTGTGAGCGTATGCGCGAAAACGAGCTGAAAACAAGCAGAAACACGGCACGGCAGCAGGCACGGAAGACGCTGTTGCTTCGACGCTGGGCACGAACAAACTGCGCCCGGAGTCTGAGCGCCGCACGCAAACGCGCTGTCTTGCGGTTTTTTGTTTGTTTTTTTTTACGCGGCGATGGCTTACTTGGTTCGTAGTGGGGGAACTGGAAGCCCAAAGAAAGCTCAGTGTTTATGTGTGTGCGTTTGGTACAGACAGGCAAGGGGTAGCGGGCTGCGCAGTTGCAAACCTTCCGTACTTAACACGTGTGCGTGTTTGTGGTGCGGTGGAAGGGCGTGTTATTATTTTATCATCGTCACGCGACAGCTTCGGCGAAATGCTGCCAGGAAAGAGCATATCCGATGGATGCATTCGACATACCTCCGGTCACGATTGGGGTGGATTATGATTCTCGACTGCATCGTATCTAAAATGGCTGTGATTGTGTGCTTTTTTTGTTCTTTTTTACGTTATAGTTAATGTTGTCAATGGAGCCATAAAAAACAAGCTTTGTTTTGTTCATGAAATCTCACAGTATCGCATACTGCCGAAGACCGACGACACTTTGTATGGGCAATTAGATTGCCACTTTTTTCCTCCGAACTTGTTTTCCTCTTCAGACATTAAGACATGCAGCTTTGTTTTATGCTATTTTTCTGTCGACTTTTCTCTGCCGTAACAGCGTCCGAAGCGTACAGGGGATGCATCATGGTGCATTTGGGAAAATATGCTTGTTATTATCATTCCACGTATCACACTAATGCTGGCACTACATACCACAGTCTAGTAGCACGATATCGGATACGAACACGCGACACACCGATCCGCGCACGATACCGAATAAATTTAATGCTATTTACTACATTTGCAAGCACCCGTTCATGGCAGGTGTGTCAAACTGGATTGTCACTGACCTGAGGCTATTGAAATAAAATAAAATCAATACTTTGGAATTAAGTACAAACAAAACCAGTAGAGAAACTGTTAAGGCAGTTGAAAAGTATAAATACTAACAATATGATGGTTGTAGAGAGAAGATAATGCAACTTTTTCTGTTCCCTCGAGGCAACTTTACAACATATTTTTTTACATGCTTTTGCCCTAAATAATCGACTTTATCAAACTCTTGACGATGACACTGAAATTGTATCACACCAACCTAAACACTAAAAATAAGTGAAATAGTTATGATATTGATTATATTTTGTGAAAGTAACCATCCTCGATTTCCATATATAATGTGTTTGAATTTAGTTGGAATTAAAATCTATGGCTCATACATTATTTTACAGCACATATTATGTACAATAATTGTTAAATCGCACTTGTTCATATCAAACATGTTCGACGCCCCTGGTTTACTGCATCGTAAACCATAAGTAACCGCTTGACAAGAGCTTAAATTTTCCTATCGAAAAATTGCCGCACGAACACTACCCATTTCTGTATCTCTTTTTTTGCTTTCTTGTATTGTCTGGTGTAAAATCAAAATACGATAAAAGAGCATTCCATCGACCGGTTTCGAACAATTCGTACCAAATCACGAAGCTATCACTTTTACTGGCTGCAATAAACCGTCCGGATGCTCGCACTACATGCACGGTTGCTGCGAACATTAATGTTCCGGAACCCGCACCGCACCCACGGACCCCTTTCAAGCCCTTCAAGCCCAAGAAAGCACCACCGATCGCCCTCACCATTGCAATCCGCTCGCACGCGGCCCTTTTGGCGGACGCTACTTGCCGGGCAGCAGCAAAGCAGTAAAAAAAAGTCTATCGCACAGCAGAACAATGTTTATCGAACAATTAACATCAATTAACAATTTTAATTGACCTTCTGCCTTGGGTTGCCTGGCAGCCGGGCGCTTCCTTCTCCGTGTTCGATTTCCACCGACGAAACCGGGCCAAAAGGCCAAACGCAATCGGCGCAATCGGGCGAGAAAGCTTACACCATCTTTGGGTGCAAAACCCAACAACAAAGCCAAAATTGCAAGAGCTAAGTGGATGGAGGTCGGTGAAAAGGCCAAACGTTGTTCGCTTAGTCCGTGATATGCCTGGTAGGAAGCGGCAGTTACATTTCGTCCGCTTTGTTCTAGCGCGCTGACCAAATCGATTGCGATGATACAGGCATTAACTGTACGTTTATTGGATTTTTTTGGGAACGTTTTCTTTGTTTGGGACAGGTTGGGCTTGTTGGGCGTATTCCGTTGGCCAATGGGACTTGCAACCGTTGAACTTGAATTGCCAACATCTGCGTTGAACGACGATGAAGATATTGTTTTTGGTTGTGTTTTGTGTTTTCACATCTGATCTTTGTTTTATTGCTGTTGTTAGTTACAACAAATTACAGTGATCTTCAATTTCGTACCTATTGATTGATTGATTGTTTATTTGTCATATTTAGCAGTACTAATAGCAGCACTGCTCATTTAGCACATTTAACAGGTAATTTTAAGGTTGTTACTTTTGAGTTTTCGGAGATATCGGTTCCAAAACCGTTTGTCAATATACTTTTTATTGTTATGGCTCAACCGTGTGACTTTTTCTGCAATTTTTTTGGGAGGAATATTTTGGGGAAAGGTAACATGTAAAAAATGAAAATATGTTGATTGCATCACAATCATCAGTCAATGAAGCAAGTTATAGTTATCTACAACCACATAGGACATTCTTTACTTGTGTTTTTCAAAGAAAGATTGGGTTGCAATCATTGATGTTTGGCTCAGCTCTTCCTTATCGCAAATCCATTCATAAGTGTACTATAACGCCCTATCGAGTTATCGCCCTTCCAGACGGTTATCATTCGACAAACAACGTTTATCTTGTTTGCCAAATGCATTGCTGTGCGGTATTTGGACGTCCGGTCAGTTGTTGCGTTCTTTAGTACACAGTTTGCAGTTGCGCGGTGCGATTAATTGTGACAGCAAATTTGTTCGACTGCGAGAGAAAGATGCAGGCACCGGAACCGGAAAAGCGAGCGGTGGAAGTGCCGGGTTCACTGACGACGGAAGAATCGTCCACTAGTGCCACCGACCCGGTCGAGCTGGAAGATCTCATGAACCCGGTACTGGCACCGCGAGGTAAAATGGCGGAAAAGCTAGCCGCAGCCGCTCCGTACAACTTTTTCCTAACCACCGTTGCCGATTCGGAGCCAACGCATACGGAGCCACTGTCGATCACGTTTCTGGAGCTGTTAGATCCGAGCCTCGGTGAGCTAGAGTGTTCGCTGCAGACGACCTACCTGATCGATCTGGATTGGGTTCTGTATCAGTACGCCTTCGCGGGGTACGCTCATACTCCTTTGCTCTTGCTGTACGGTGATGATGTACTCGAGGAGGACGCGATTCCGGACACGTTGCCGCACGTGAGGGCACTGAAGATTGATATGAAGTACGACTTTGGGTTGCATCACACAAAGATGGGTCTGTACGGCTATCAGGACGGTTCGATGCGGGTCATCATATCCACGGCGAATCTTTTACCGCATGAATGGCATCACCTTACCCAAGGATTGTGGGTAAGCCCAACGCTACCGGCGGTACCGGAAGATGCTCCCGCCATGTACGGTGAAAGTGTGACGGGTTTCCGCAGAAGCTTACTAGCCTATCTGAATGCGTACGAACTACCGGAGCTACAAGCGTGGCAAGCGCGCATACGAAAGACGGATTTCACCGGCGTAAAGTGTGTTTCCCCTTGCCTTTGAAGCCTGATTGTGCAGTGTTTAGTTTGCGTTTAATCTTCCAGAGTGTTCCTTGTCGCATCCGTACCCGGTGAGCATGCAAACCCCCGTATGGGACCCATCTGGGGACATCCGAGGCTCGGTTTTCTGCTATCGTTGCATTCCGCTCCCATCGACGACTCCTGTCCGCTGGTGGCACAGTGTTCGGGAGTGGGCAGTTATGGACCGAAACCACAATCCTGGGTATTGGGTGAAGTTATGAGAAGCTTTCGGAAGGATAGTGCTCCTCCTCGCCCTCGCCAAATGCCGAGCTTCTGTTTGATCTACCATAGCCACGCAAACGTTCTCCAATTCAGTAGTGGAGGAATGTACTCCAAGGAGGTACACAATCGGCAGAGATGGCTTAGGGGGTATCTCTATCAGTGGAGCAGTCACACACGCCACCGAAACACAGCGATGCCCCACATCAAAACCTACTGCCGCTGGTCGCACGAAGGGCTGTACTGGTTTTTGCTAACTTCGGGGAACTTCTCCAAATCAGCTTGGGGAGTGACATGGAAAAACAACCCGCTGCGCATCTACAATTACGAGGCGGGCGTTCTCTTTATGCCGAATATAATAGTAAGCCTGCGAGAGGCTACATCTTCCCATAACGCAACGATTAATCGTGCTCCTAAATATTTATATTTTTTAAGCTTGATGAAGACGTCTTTCCAATGCACCCGAACGGGAAACATCCACAATTTCCGATGCCCTACGATGTCCCGCTCGTTCCGTACGATCCGGATGATGAACCATACCTATACGATTTGGATCCGGAGGAATCGGACACAGATGAGGTGGAGACACAAACTGACAAATCAAGCTAGCTGTCCTTTAATCCCGAACTACATTGTTGCTGAAGCTTGCAATAGAGACTATCGTATGCCATTCCGTATGCTGTTGTAATTGCACTAGTGTTACACGTTGGATGCTGTGTAGATCACATAACGCCAGCAGTCTTATCACATAACGTAGTCCATTTAAACGTGGGGATGTGTGTTTAGGTTTAGTTATAGGATTCTGTTTTTTCCAGTTCCAGGCAGGCTGCATAGCTTAATCCACCTGTTTATTAAGGTGTCATTTTTATATGTAATTTTTATTACTATATGCTGTAGCATTATACGATCGCTAAATGAATCATGCTATTCGTGTTTACGGATTTCGACACTTTCGAATTTGAGCTTTCGAGCTTTCGAAGTCTCTTTTATGTCTATAAAGCTTTCGCTGCGAACGATCAAGCGCCATCTGGTGGAATATTAGAGCAACCTCAGCCTTCGGAAGCGATCGATCATATTAGATTGAAAAATGCCAATTTTTGAACATTTTAATTTAAATTCCTCGGCAGCCCCATAATGCATTGTTTCTTTAGGGTAAATTAATAAATTTAATGGAGAACATGGCGAAGCAAGTTTGTATCTGTCGGTGATATTATCAATGTCTCGTCATTATCTATTTGCAACATATTTTAAACTTTAATTCCTCTTTATTTCCTCGTTCCATCCATTTGAGGTTTCTCTGATTTTCTCAGATTTGCCATTCTGCCGGCTCCACCCCTCAAAAAGCCCACCGGTGGCCGTTGAACCTGTTAGTGACCGGAAAATTTGGAAACGCGCATCATCAATGCTAACGTCTAATGGACAGGTTACGGAGGCGACGTATGCCGAACTGGTTTTGACGAACAAAAATAAAGTGCATGCAGAACTTCAATCATTTCCGGTCGTAAATGCATCGTAGTTTAAGATTATTTTCGCCAAAATACAGGTTTAATGTAGTCAAATTCGTCAAATCAGTTTAGAAAGGTGTTATTGATGCGTTGGAGTAGAACAAGCTCCGAAGCAAGATTGGTCGAGGATGTTGATTTGCTCAAAATTGTTCAAGTGCTCAAAATTGCTTCCTCATTTTGCGCACCGAACGTGCCACTCGGTACCGCACGTGACACGCATTTCGATTATTCGCTGTGTTTATTCGACAACTCCAAGAGCATAGACCAAGTGGGTAAACGCCAGGCGACGTTTTATGCCAATAAATCAACAAACTCAAAGCATTGCACTGTTTCTTTCCGCAGTAACTGAACCGAGATTGCAAATCGCAATGGAAACTACACAACAGTCCATCCGCGGTCAAGTAAAGAGTGCCACGGTGGTTTTAGCCCACAGTCTGCATCGAAAGCGTAAAACAAGCATCGGCTAGGTGTGACGAAACGGTCCGGTTCTGGTGCAACGCGCGGTCGAAGAAATTCCGTGCAACCGGCAGTTAAGAAGGGGTCTCTTTGGCTCGGCACCACTAGCTGCAGTCTCTAAACCTCAGCTACCACCACGTGCTGGGAAAAAAGCGCAAACGCAACATATCATTAAGCGGTTAGAAAAAGAAAGAAGGTACTCACAGCTTGCCGTCGCAAGAAGAGGGTTTTAGTTCGCATCCTTT
>JXXA01004027.1:0-17543 GCA_000956255.1 Anopheles punctulatus | reverse complement strand
TGAAAGATCCACATCAAGATGTGATGAAAGGTAATCTTTTCATCATCCATCGGTCCGTCGGTCTTTACTCCGGAACGAGAAGAACTAACGACTGGTTATGATTGCTGTGTAGAGGATTACGCCCAAATCGCTACTTCTATTACCTTAACGTTATTGTAAAGTCATTTTTATTCCGTATGAACAGTAATCTTCGCATGCCTCTTTGTATTTCTTTGAAGTACACAAGAGTAATATCGCATGCCTCTTTTAAACACAAGAAGATTAATCTCGCAGGATAATGATCACGGGTGCAAAAGGCGAAATTGATGCCTGCAATCGATCTGATACGAGCACACTTGGCATCAAACCGAAGAGGCTGGTCTTGGATCGACCTCCACAAGTATTACTTCGGTTTTCCAAAATGGTCATATCGATGGGAAACTGGTTTCAGGCGGCTCCGACCGTCGAGCAACGAGATTTATCGATTCCAATCAACGAAACACATCACCATCAGGTGGCTCCTCTGCGTATGTGACCTGGTGTGAAGCGCATACAACTCTTTCTGGCCACTTTTATGAGCGCGGTGCTTATCGGTCAGACTTGGGCGAGAAAGACGTGCTGAAGAATTATGCTCATTGATGGCAGATCGTGAGCCGCACGGAAGTCTATGGAGTCCATGGTCGGGGCTGGGTGAAGGTTGAATTGAAAAGATCCTTTAACGTGAAATTACAATGTTCAAGTTGCCCATCGCTTGCGATAAGCATCCGGTTTAGGTCTGTTTTTCGGTGCGCGAAACTCGAAACCCCCCGATAAGGTCAGCTCGACAAACGTCCCTGTCCGACCGTTAAATGTCATGGGCGGTGTCCACTTTCGGCAGGTGAAAGGACGCTGGGGCCGATTAATTTAAGCTTAATTAAAAACACGAATAATTTGTGTCATTAGAGAGCGAGTGATTAGCGATGAGAACTTTGCTTTGCAGCTCGCTCGTCTTTGAAGTTCGAATTATTCGCCCAACTCCTGCGGCAAGTTGCGCACTGCCGGTGGAAACCGGTGACGAGACGCACGTCGGGTCGTCTTTTTCACTTTAATGATGGTGATAAAAACAGCAATCACTAATTGACGATAAATGCCTAGCAGAGCCGGGGCAGTGCTGAGCGAAAGAGGTACAGCTTCTGGAATTGAGCAACCTGACAATTATGGCGTACCTGTCGCTTTTGCAAGAAGGGAGAAGCGTTTGGCACGTTTCCTCTCGCGTATGTGCTCCCTTAGGAGGTGCACCAGTACTTGGCAAACTGGCCACTTGCCATCGGTCAGCTCAGGTTTCGGTCGCAAGAATGTCCGATCGTCTTTCCTTCTCTCTGCACACAGATCACATCGGATTCAGGTTCGCTTTGTTGTCCGCAATGGCGGAGGTGGTGACTCTCGGGCATGGGGCTGGATTCCGAAGCATAATCAGAGCGTGAAGGATGTCCATGACCGGTGCGAAAGTGGTTCAAACCGACGATGATGAGTGTCACAGGAATGTTTCAATTGCCACATAAGAACCACCTTCTGGGCTGGGGAAGAAGGGAGCAGGTGGGGAGCAGTGATCATATTAAAGGCACGTTCCAGAACGATCCGCACCGAAGAACGAGCAAACGAAAGTTGATGTTTAAATGCCCATTTCCTAGGACGGCCGTGTTTAAAGTGCCTGTTGTCTAAAACCAGAAGCCACATCGCATCGGCTTAAGCCGTGGACAGGTGATTTACGATTCGCTCAGCACAGTGCGCTCGGTGCCACTCACTAAATCCTCGCGTCAACTTCGTGACATCCATAAATGCCTGCCTCCGTCTGTCTGTCAAAGTCGAGACGACTAGCTGGCGACGGTCTTTCGTAGGCACAGATGTGCGAGAGGTCAACCTCCTCGTTATGATCGGTTGCGAACCAATATCGAGTCAAACAAACTCCCGGCTAGTTTGTACAGTTAGAAGTCCGAGACGGCTGAAAAAGCTGAAACACTGGCACCGGTGACGATCGATGGCGACGACGACTCTCCGACGAGAGGTTGCAACAACGCACGTGATTGTTCCAGCCGCAGTCGTCTGTTCTTTCGCCTCTGTCAGACTGTGGATGTTTGCTTTTCTTTCAGTCATCTTTGAAGGGTTCTGCGGCATCTCAAAGTTAGCTTTGTGCGCTCACTTCCTGCCCTCGTCTTTGCAATGCAATGAAAGAAACTGTCATAAAGATCGTTAGTGGTGATCGCTGGCAATCTCGAAAACGATAATGGACGATAATTATCATAATCTCTCGATTGAATTATCTCCCGATCGGCTAAACGATCGTTACGGAATGAAAGCGTAAAAGGAAAGCTAAAAGATCGTACGCAAGATCGCAGCGTAGAGTTTCAGAAGGATGCTGATTCAATTAAAATTGTCCCGTACGTATTTCGCTACTACACGCTCTGGTGTGCCTCTACTCTACGCGCCGGTGCAATGGTTAACAAGCTTACCAGACTAGAAATGATTTATGACAGTCTGGTGCTGCCTAGCGCACCGAGTAGCGAGTGGGAGATAGGGACTTCAAAACTAGGAGGTTGTTTGCGATTTCCAGCTTTGCCAGTGGTGGCTACTGTGTGAAAGTGATGAAAGGCAACCGATGAAAATCGCATCGATATCGATGACAGAATCGCACAACACACATACACACACACACGCACAAATTACATTAGGTTGAAACATTGTGTTGAAGCGCGGTTCGTACCTAGCAGTGGACCGAGCGTCAGAGAAGACATCACATCCTTCCAGGGTGGTTGGGGCGATGGTTTTCCTTGCCTTCCATTACTAGAGAATTGAAGAATTTAAGGCTTATCTGCTGGGTGCGTTCCTGCCGGTGGTGGCATAAATCAAACGATCAAAATGGTGAAAGAGCGCGATTGGATGGAAGCCGCCGGTATTAGAAATGCGCATATGAGACGAGATTATTTATGCCACCGACACCGTTAACCGTTCGGTGATTGATGGCTGCGAGGGAAGTGAGGGAAAGGGAGGAACCACCTGACGCGTGTGCACCCATGCGCTGGGAAACTGATCTGTGCCGGGTAGCAGCCGATGATCCCCATCCCTTCTTTCACACATCCCAATGCTCTGGATGCTGATGATTTTCCCGCTGCAGTACGGCCGGAAGCCAGCCGGCCATAAATATTGACATGGAAAAGGTTTTGACATGACTGTGTAATTTTTGTCCAGCTCGGAGGTTTTTGTTTTATTATTTTTTTTTTTGCTTATTCCTATCTGCATCATGTTTTTCCGCTTTCTCCCCCTGGGTGGCGATGTACAGGAAAATCAATGACCCAGGATCCATCGCTTTGGACGAACTTTCACTTAAAAATTCGATGCACTTGGCTGGGATTCTATGCACGGGCGATCCCTGTGGGGAATGGCATTACCATTTCTCGCACCATCCAGCAGCATTTATTTGCCTATTTATCATAATAATAACAGCTTGCTCATCTCGCTCTCTCTCTCACTCTCTCTGTCTCTTTTTCCTTCTCTTTCCAGGTAAGTGATTCCCCAAGCAAGCACCTTGCGTACCTTGCAGCCACATTTTCCTGTTCACCTTCTCAGCGCGCATTATATGCACCGG
Organism: Anopheles punctulatus; assembly: GCA_000956255.1. Taxonomy (NCBI): domain Eukaryota; kingdom Metazoa; phylum Arthropoda; class Insecta; order Diptera; family Culicidae; genus Anopheles; species Anopheles punctulatus. Next base: position 13,942 of record JXXA01004027.1, on the reverse strand, counting down.
CAGACCTCAGACCACGAGTGCGGTGCAGGTTGCCATTTTTGCATGCGGAACTTCTGCTCCGTAGCCGTAGGTATTCAGCTGTCGTCGCAGTGCGAGCAGTAATGGGCGCGTCTTCCATCGATCGGCTGATGAACAGCAAGCGCTGATCGGCTATTTGAAATGGGCAGTGAACGTCGGTTATGGCGTTGCCGCGGGAGGAGCAGGAGCATAATGGTTGCAAACTTTCCTTTTCACTTTGTAGATCATGTGGCCTTGCCAAAAGCGCGATCTTTCGGTTTGCTTCACGGTTTGCACATCTCGGTGGCTTCCGCTGCCTGAAGAGATGCAGTTGTGGCATCTGCGCCCCGCGTCACGTCAAGGTGAATCGTTTCACTTTCGCCCGCTGCGCCCGCCTGTGTCCGGCGGGAGATTAATGGACGCTGAGGAATGAAACACGATTTACGAGCAAAGGTTCGCTTCGCCTATAGACGCTTGCTTCCCGTGGTGATGCATTTTTCCTTCGCTCAGACCGTGGACTGTGGTGAACATTGCATCCGGCACCCTCCGTCGAACACGGCGATGGTCATGTTCGACCTGTTCTGTTTCGACGACGCCGACGATGGATGAGTTGATTTCTGATGACTTTCCGACGAAAGCCAAAGAATTGTGGTACCGTGCCGTGTCAGCGTCAGTGAAAGTCCATCATGTTGTCCGTCGAGAGAAAGAACCGGATCAGTTGGTGTAGGATCCCGGCAGCGTTTGATAGATGAGGGTACAATTTGGCAAGCTGTGTAGCCAGTGAAAGTGATGCGATTGGCAGTGGGAATCTGAATGAGAAATTATGATTTGTCCATTGACATCAGATTTATATCGCAATCACGGGCACTGAAATGATATTAGAATCGAATTGAGCATTGAAAATTCATCAAGATTATAACGTGAACGGCAATGAATATTTATATGTTTGGCGATCTGTGTACGCAATCAATTCAATAGAAAAGTTCATGAAGAAGTTTTGAAGAGCAAAACAGCGACGCTTTCAAGGCAAACATAATTTGAAACAAGCGGAACGTATCTGGGGAACTAATCTAAAATTTCTGCCCACCACTCATTTAACCTTACGTCCGGACTTCGTGGGTTTGGGTTCAATTAGTTTTCCACTTTCGGCACACACTAACAAACCGCGTCTTTAAAAAAAGGGCCCGGAAGTGAGCGATTTCTTGTGGAGCTCGTCTTTGTGGTGGCGCAAAGTTGTTATTAAATTTCTTCTTCATTGTGCACGCCACCGTTCTTGGAATTCCAGAGCGTCCAAAGGCCAGTCGCCGCTTCCACCGCCAGAAGTTCATTGAAATTAATGAATGAAATTAATTTAGTGCGGATCCGGAGCGGCCTATAGAACCCTGAAACGGCCGAATAATTTACTAACATATGCGCCAGAAATCTGTCGTTGCAGTTTTTTTCTCTTCGTCTTTTTTGTTTGTAAAAAAATGCAAAAAAAACATGTGTGGAGTGCGTTGGAGTAGAAGCAGAATCAGAGGAGCAGGGGCATTTTTTCGACATTTGTTTTTTTCGGCGCGCCATACATTTGTGTCATCTTTAGGAGGGAGAAGAAGATGTAGAAATTAAAAACGCGAGTTTAAATGGCCACACGAACGATGCGAACGAGCAGAAGCGTCTGTCGCGTGGGTCAGGTCGCCGTACCGGTTGATGAGGATATCACTAATTATAGTTACACGGCCGGGTTAATTTTCGCTCGAGCATCGCTCGCTGTTCCGAACATCCGGCCCCTCTTCCCTTACTGCATTTGGTCACAGAGATTGGGTAAGAGTTGCACTCTTTTACACAGTGCTCTCAGTGCTTCTAATTAATCCAGTTCTTTTAAGTGTCGATTAGGTCGTCCGTAGTCCGTTTCACTTCGTTCAGCGCGCCACGTTCAGTGACGTTTAAAATTTAATTGCAATAAAATCACGCAGCCATGCACGTTCTGCATGCAGCTGGTGTTTTTTTTTGTTTTCGCTTGCAGGAAAAAGAGACACGTCTAAAATAAGCGTACGCTATGGAAGTAACCGACTGTCTTTCTAACCTATCTACCACTAGGCATAGACCATGGGCACAGACAAACAGAGTACTTGTGGTGTGCCGGTTGGATTTTCATTCTAATTGAATTCGCACTCACCACTTGCTGGCAGCAGCCACTGTAGCCATTATGCGCTGTCCGTTCGTAGCGCGTGAAAAACGACCCCGCGCTTGCTCGCTACATGCTGTCTCGCCGGTGGTGACATATTCTTCATTGTTTTCTCTATATGGTCCGTCCGGACACGGTAGTGTTAGAAGAAAAATTGTGGAAACTCCCACTCCACAGGTTGGCGGCTAAATTCTACACAGCACAATGTTCTTCCAATGCCACGCGGAACGATTCCGGGAACACGCAACCCACACCCACACGCCATGCACAGCGTCCTCCTACACACGCACGTAAAGCAAAAACGTACAGCGTGCGTCGCTCGCCACACACGCGTCGATCGCAAGTTTGAAGAGGTGATAAATAATGTTCTTACTTAATCCACGCCGTATGTTTTTGTTTTGGTGCTCATTTCGAGTGCGCGGAACAGCTTCTGCTTACAGCGGAGATTGGTATGAAACATAACATTGAATCACGTGTCGCTGTATGAGTGAATTGTTTCCATTCCATACCTAAACTAAAAGTGCTGTTTAACAACTTTACGTTTCTTTTTGCCCTAAAGATTCGATGAAGTAAAAAGTCAGAGGACGTCCACCTTTCTCTCACAGCTTCCTCCTAGGCTCCGGCGAGATTCGAACTCACGATCTCCTGTTTACTAGACAGGCGCTTTAACCAACTAAGCCACGGCGCCGATGTGAAGTGAACTGGAGTTTCATCCAATAATAAGCACACTAGAAGTGAAGTGAATTCCTTTCTCTTTTCGCATACAAGGTAGCACGAGATGATAGCTAAAATTAAGTATACACTCACACTTTATAGAGTTTTATAGTCGCTTTTAATACAACGGAATTTCATCCAATTCAGTATATTCACCATCACCCCATTCCTCTATGAAACATTGAAGCTACCACACTCTTTGCCTTTTGCAATATCAGGACACGTACAGGAGGGTTGGAATGATTCATTTTCATATTTTCACATGATTTATCCGGAAATTTATGGCTCCGGATCCGCAATCCAGTTTGTGTGTTGCTGGTTTCTCGCGTATCGCACGAAGGACGGGAGGAAGGTTTGGTTTTGTCGTTTTCATTAGGAACCGATCCGTGGAGGAAGAAATTAAAGGGAGTGTCCCAGCGTTCGGGACATCCAAACCGTGCATCCAATATCCCCTCAAACCCACCGTGTATGATTTTTTTTCCACCAGTACGACACAAGCTCTGTGCGGTTTGAACGAGGAAGTCTTTCGTACAGGAGTTTTTTTGATGTTGTTCTGTGCGCCAGTTGGCATTTTTTGTTGTTGTCGGGAGAACCTTTTACGCCCTTTCGCGTCTGCATTAAACATCGCGAAAACACAGCGTATAGCGGGCTTCTGGGATGTGTGCGCCCACCAATGCGCTTATTTGTTCAATTTTGATCGTTTGCAAATTTATTGGCTCACTTTTCGCAAAACCGTTGTTTTGCTTTCCCGGCCCGATTTGTTCGCGTCGAGCTCGTGGGTGATCAAAGGTTTATGTGTGCTGACATTCGAAGCAAAAAAGTTGCATTATGCTGTGCACAGAAGCACAAGGGACGACGGAACGTAGGAAGACGATTAATTACGCTGAATTGGCAGAAAGGTATCCTTCCTCTATGGGCTCGAATATTCCAGATCTGGCTGTTTTTTTTCCGGTGTTGTCGGAGGATAATTAATGACACTTGAATGATACACGTGATACACGTGAAGGGATACGGTACGTTGGTGTGCGTGTTTATTAAACGCTATATTGCCATGCTCGCTGCTCCAAAGAACCGTATCGTATGAGGCTCTATCGTTTGATGCGTGCGTGTTGCACCCTCACTTCCGCTTCCTCACTTCCGCAAGCTGGTGATGCATTGATCGATTCGGGACCGGATCTAGGATCAAAAGTGCCAAAGTGATTGATGATGAAATGATGGATCAAATTGTCCTCCTGCTGACGATAAGCTGCTGAAATTTGCTTTGATTTACCCAACTGGACGGAAACGGGTAGAGGCACTCGAGTTGGTAGCTGGTAGCTGGTCGGGAAGTTGGAGTTCTGGAGCGTTCATAATTTATCGCGTACCATCAATGGGATTCAGCGTTGTAATTAGCCGAAAGTGATGGGATTCGGGTGCAGTACCCCGTCGATGATGGGATAATATTTGGCTTCGAATATCATCAACGATGCTATCAGTGGTCGAGTGTAATTCATTTGGAAAATGTTAATGGGAAATCTGGTGACTATCAGGATCGCGTCATGTCTTTGTATGTAGAGTTGTTTGGTGAAAATACAGCAAATACGTTTCACCATTAAAGGTAATGATGCTAAACAAACAAACCAAGGCCTTGTTTAAAGTAACTTTTTACCGTGCCCTTTTTTCATCCGGACAACCTCAACCCCACCTTATCCGATCTATTTATCCGGATGCTTTCTCACCATTGAACAAACATAAAAGAACTCATGAATGAAGGAGTGGAATTTGCATTTCCTCTCGCTTCGATGCAGATCGGCTTTAGCTCTGAATGAAATTTAATTCCTTGTCCCTGTGTGCCCACGGGAATCGGGAGGGTCGGATTTCCAATGCAAGACGGTGGTTCCGACGCTCCGACAGGAAAAAAGAAAAGACCCGAAACGCCAAACACAAAGCCACCAACAATAGCTGCCCCGTGAAGAGCAACAGCAAACAAAAAAAAATTAAAGAACTCCGTCTGGCAAACTACAGACACGGGGCGAATCATGCGAGAGTAATTTAATTCAACGTCTCGACCGCCTGCTTTGCCGTTGCGGTGTCCATTTTCGGACGGGCGTGGGAGTAAAATCGGTAAATGCACAAAACCCGCTCGTCTCCTTAATGACATAATCATTATAGGCTGGTAGCCTGCACGAGAGAGAGAGAGAGACGAAAACGCTGGATTGGATATTGTCCGAACCGAAAGGTGGTTCGAGTTAATAATCCGGTTCCGGGAGTCGTGCTCTTCGCGCAGAAGAATTTGCAAGGAGTTGAACTTGACCACGCAACGGTACGGTAGAGGAGGACAGGTTTTTAGTGTCATCAATAGTGGAATTATTTGGATCGGGGACCTCCCTGGATGAAGATGATGCAATATGGCGTAGGTGCCGGTGAACTTACACTGCCGGCGATCAGAAAATGGGTATGCATTCAAAAGGAATTTGGAAACTACTCGATTATATTTGGAAACTACTCGATAGGATCAATACGTCTAGTCTCGTGCTTCTGGTCGTGCACTGAGAATAATCCAATCGTTTGGCTACTCAGTACTGTCAGTTTCGATAATATCTGGTGTCATTGTCCATCAATACTGCTCGATTTGAGTATGTCCTTTTTGATCCAGCGAACACTTCATTAGTCATTAGTCTGTTAGTGCTGCAAAACGACGGACTTCATACTTGATTTCAAAACCATCACCAAATTCGCTGAACAGCTCGTATCTGCACCGTAAACTATCGTAGTTGCACATTCGAATGCAGCAAATCACACCCCATTCCTCCACAAGATGCACGTACACGCACTAAACGCATTTCAATGCGCTGATATATGGTTCGATTGCGTGTCGCGAATCAGTTCCGCATTCCGCCTATCGCGCCACGGATGAACCAGCGGATTATTTCGGCACTGCTAGCAGCAGCGCGCCCGTCGTTTGAAGTGTGCATGTGCGAGCGCCCGGAATTGCAATATTTGGCGAGTTTTGTAGTTTTGAATAATTGATTTTTCGTGCGGAAATTTCAATTCGAGCCCGAACCGCATCGCACCGTCGCCTACTGCTGCACCATCGCTGTTGTCTTGGTGCGGTGCGAGAGATTTAGCGCAACATGGCGTGCGTTTGTTGCGCACTTGCTTGCGCTAACCGCTCGGTTGTTTGTTTCATGTGGTTTTGTCTTTATTTGCTGTCGCGTTGGGTAGGAAAGTCCGTGTCCGTGGGCGGACTGTGTGCGATTTATTTCGCATATTTTGCCCCGTTTTATTTGGCAGTTTTGTTTATTCGTGGGCACGAGCCAAAAACATGCAATGACACAATATTTTTATTAAATCTATATCGTGCCGTATTGTGAGAAATGTGTGTGTGTGTTGTGAGTATGCCGGCAATAAATAAAGCCACCAAATGAGTTTTTTAGCTGAGAAAAGACTACGGGACTATTTCGTTGCCTAAATTGAATGGAATTTCGATCGTTGTACAACTTCATCCACTGCCGAAACGAAACGAATGTGAACGGTAATCTAAATGTGTCATCTAAATAACCATCACCAAGTAATCAGAAACCGATCAACCGATGGTTAAACGCTTGGGCGATTTCCGGTGCTGCCAGCGGGCACAAATCAAACAAACACACACACACACAGTTCAGGTATTGTGTATGTTCGTTGTACCACCCGGCGAAGAGCAGGGACAATCAAATACGCGACACCTTCTCTGCTCGTAAATATCGCCCCGGTTGCGTCCGAAACTTGGTAGGTGAAATTTGATACGAAAATCGGTGCACCCTCCCATTCATTACGCGAATGACAGGATCAATAAATGTGTTATTCGGAAAAGGTGTCACCAGTTCACGCCAGCGGAACGACAGGAAGACCCACTGGACAGTATTTTTTTTTTTGTTTTTTTGCGAACTGACACGATAAAAGCTCCTCGGAACCCCGAAACCGGATCGGATAACAATCAAACATGAATAATCCGAGCGTTAGCGCATACCCGCACGGTGTGTGTTGTAATATTGATTGCACGTTCAATTCGACACTTTTCGGTGTGTCTCTTTCGGCCGAATGTATTTGCACAGGCAGAATGCAACAATGGTTTTGTGACATGTTTTTGGCAAGCGCTACGAAATCAGCAATGCGACAGGACTTTTCGACAGCTGCATGTAATGACTGGATGGGAGAGGTGGAAGCGCAAGTTACACTGACGACGGATAAAGCAGCCAGGGTTACGCTTTTACAACTTGGAAACCTATCGCCCAGGCCAGGATAGTCAAACAATGCGTTAAAGTTAACACACACGCTCGTGTCGTTGTCGTCGTCGTTTTTTGGGTGAAAAGAACTCCAAACAAAAAACGCCGCTTGCCATTGATGCCGGATGCTATTCTGTCTTCTCCTTGTTTGGTACTTCCGGTTGTTCCCATGTCCACCAGTGACAGATGATGAGATTCGCATTCAGCCGACCGTAACGTGCGGTGCATGGAACGAATTACGTATCCTTCAGGCGTTCGATGTCCAGTGGACAATGTCATGTGTCCGGGAAACGAGTGGACATGTTGCGTCGCGCAAAAAGAAGAAAAAAAACAACAAACAACTAACAAAACGTGCATTTTTCCTTCGGCGAATTGTCCAGTAGCCTGGCAACACTGGCCGTGACGAGCACGCGCTCGTGATGAGCCTGAACGCCTGAAAGGTAGGCTACACGCAGTGCGTTTCTCACGTCGTCACGTCGCCGTTCGGAAATGCGGACGGAGCCGAAAAGCAATATAGTGTCAGCTCCGTCGGCCGGAAATGGACGCCTCGACATGTGACACTCTGACAGTGCCAGTGGGGTAAATGAACCCAAGGGAGAAGGTGCCTTTTGGGGGGAGGGCGTTATCTTGTTCTTCGGGTTATAAAACACGTCCCTACGCGTGTGCATCTCGTCGATGCTGCTCCGTGGGTTAATATGTTTATGCTAATGTGATTTGAGGGGGCTGATGTGCATACAGAGCGACAAATTTGATGAGCTTTTCACACCCAGCTGTCATTGGACGTTCCTCTTAGAGTGCCATCCCAGCACCGGGCAGTTACCGGGTGGTTTTGATACGCCAGAGAAAATGGGATGCAAACAGCCAAATTTCATCGGTCTTTAGGCATCAGAAGTATCGATTGAAAGGGTTAAATAGCCTCTTATTGACCTCTCCACGCTTTTAGGTTAATGGCTAGCAAGCATCGTACTAGCCGTGCCCATGCCCGTGTCGGCGATCGTTTCCCAAATGCCGTTTCACTTTTCCTTTCCCGAAAAGAGGCATTAATAACCCGCTTTTTACGACGGATTCTCTCTCATTATCTCGTTATCTTTCGTGTTTTCCGCGGGTGATTTTTCTGGGCGATGAGAAGAATGAGGTTTGCTGTTGGTGCAGGATCGTTTGGTGCAATATATCACTGTCCGTTAGTTGCGTGTGTGTGTGTGTACATAGCAGCTGCTGCTGACAGTGGAACCTAGTTCTGGTTTCGATTTTGAGCAGATTTTATGCGCTAGAGATCGTTACCGTTTTTTTTCATTTTTCTCTTGAAAAAAATTTTTTTTTTTCTAATAAATCCTTTCATATTATTGTGATTTATCTCCATGCACTCACAGCGAGAAAAATGCCGGCCCACATGCAATCGAACAACTCACACGAATTGATTTGTCGAAGAGAATGGCAATCGTATAGAGTGTGCAAACAGAAAAACAATCGGCTCTAGGTGAAAGGGTCTCGCTGGTACTTGTAATGTGTGGAGCAACTTTCATAGATTCGAGATTCGAGCGTAGGAGATTGCCTCCTAACGAGGCAAATACCGGCGATCTTGATGTCCCGATGCGAAGTGAGCCACTTTAGCAAATTATTATGACGTGGAAATAAACATTGGCTCTCGCAGCCACTCGTAGTAAACGAACGTTCACGTTGTTTTTATCACTCGCTCAATCAATGCTGTCCATTGGAATGGAGTTGCTTGCCCAGTGAGCGTATTGAGTCAAAAGTGTACGACTAAAGACTGCTCATATGGCGACGAATGCTGGCTGACGAATGTGTGAGCAGGGCTATTTGCTGTCTGCAACCTTTAGCCAAGAGGAAACAGGAAAGACATCGGACAAGTAGGGCACACGGAACGAAGGTGAAACGATCGTCAGGTCACAAAACTATGTGAAAATAATTACCTTTCCCAATGGTGCGCGGGCTAGCAAAGACGAATGCCGCACACTACCGCGTAATGGGATGGGGACAAAAAAGCGGCATAATGACACCAATTTCTTGGTTCTGTCTTTCAGAGTGTGTGCGTGTGTTAGTTTTCTAGTTTCACTCGCGAGAGTTGGGCATGTAAACGCCTTGCGCCACGGTGACATCCTCTAATGTCCGTACCGTTTTACGCTCCCGGAAGGTTAGTTAGTGTCGTGAAAGGTGTCGAAATGATGTTCCAGGAAAATCATCACTCTTATGAGCGCGGTCACCACGCATTAACGGTACCGGAGGTTTTCCCATTTTGAAGGGGGCCCTAATGAGATCTCCCGAGTTTATGACTCCAAGCTCATTTTGAGCTCTTCCCAGAATAAGTATGATATAGTTTCGAGTTTAAAATAAAATAAATATTCATACAATTTACATTGTTCATCCTGCGTAACAAAAAAAAAAAACCACGAAGCCACTTATTGAAATGCATCATCCCGGTTGGATGAGAAATGGTACATGACAGGCAAATTTCACTCCATACAGCTTCATCTCCCGGCTGGTTGGACGTAATTTATTTGCTGCATTTAATCTTCTCGCTCTCAGCATTCGCCTGTTGTTGTTCGTGTTTTTTTCGGCTGCAGCCAGCGACGAGTGCGAGTGAATAATGCTTACGTTATCGTATTTCCGCTTCATTTCTCAACACGTCAGTGGTGTTGCCTCGACCGCTCATCAATTCGGTTGCAAGGATTTAGATTTTTCGAACACAACGCCGTAAGTAAGGCGTACTATGCCTCAGCACGATCACGCCTGCGCTTGTAGTTGTTCACAACAAATGGCTTGAGGTGCTTCGAAGTAGCAGCGAAACAAAAACGTTAAAATCTTTCACCCAAACGCCAGCTGATACCGACCGTCCGTTTTGAGTAACTTGTCCACAAAACGAGACCACACTGGGAGAAGTTGTACATCAACATTACACCCTCAGGACACGAGCACAATGGACGGCGACAGTGTCACACTGTCGTGTAAAAGTTTTTAATCCGCAACAAAGTCACAACAGCACGCCACGATATTCCAATCCGGTGCGGTGTTGGATTTTATGCTTGCCGTATAGAAGCATCGCAAGGTGATAAGTTGTTGGTCGGGGCGATGAGAAAAGTGTGAAACATGAAGCTGCCTTTCCATCGTATCTCTGCCCCTCTTAATGTCCTTGAGAACTCGATTCCCTTAGGGAAGAGCTAGAGCTCGCTTGCGTATCCCAGCGTTCCCCTTCGAAATGTTCGACAGAAAACTGTGTTCGAAATCGCAATTGGCACAGCTGCTGCTGGCCCCGGACTCCTGTGCGTGTTCTAGCCGGGCTTGATAATTCCACTCAATTATGATAATAGCCAATAGCGTGGAGTGTCGTGTCGTTCGCCGTGCTCTTGCATCCAACAACCGCTTGTTCCGAACGGGCTCGGTAATCCTTTCCGGACTCCGGTCTCCATCCGGTGCCTGCAATAATTGCATTTCGGTCAACCAGCCGAGATTTCCGGGATTTGTGGAAACTGTGGAAACATTCCGTGAAAAGTGCTCCATTTTTTGCAGTTTACAGAAAATCCACACGTCACCAGCAGTTTTCTCGAATGCAAAAACTAACGAGCTGATGATGATACTCTAGCGCCACCCCCCTCCCAGAACCAACTGCAGATGACAAACGGCATGATTGGAGGCGACACATTTTTGGCACCCAATCGTATTCAGGCGCGTAAAGCCTTTTTTTTGCTCTCATTCTAAATTTTTGCGGGAAAGGGGACAATCACATTGTGGTCCGGATTTTTCAGATGCGCTTTAACATTCCCACCACGATGGGCGACCAGCAGCAGAAGCATCATCGAACACGGACCTACCGACCGTCCGACCGACCGACCTGACAAGCACGCCTGCCATCATCACCATTGGGCAGAACGGTTTTTGAAAGCAATCAAATTCAATTTGCATAAATTACATTGTTCTAATGGATTTCATAAAGTTTGTTGGTTCTCGTGGAGCGTGAGGAGCGGGAACTGTGGCGTGGCGTGGCGCGGAAACCTGTCGATTTCACGAGTGACGAACCGGGAAGCGCGGTTCAGCGTGGAAGTCGCTTATGTTTGCCGTGCAAATGAAATTTGATAAAAGCATCCATTTCCTTCCGGTGTTATGGTGTTACAGTGGGGTGCTCGCTTCGATTTCAGGTCTATCTTCACAGATTATAATCTTAAACGGCTGCTCGTGTCCGCGTGATTTGAGTGAGTTAATGGAGCGGAGTAAAGTACCTTGTCCAGGGTGGCGCTGGGAATGGAACCAGCACTGGAAATATTTACATTTCATATCGGATCGAGCAAACATAGATATGTGATCCTGCGATTAGGGAAGTTCCGTATGTTGTAATGAATTTATTACATAATTTAAATAGATTGATACAATAAATCCACACAAATGCATCAGTCAATCCGTCGAACCATGTTTAAATAATCTTTTTTCACTCTTATCTCATTACAGGTAAGTTTCCGAGAGCTTCCAAAAACCCTTAGGAGAGCATTGAGAAGATGCAAAGAGAATTCAGGGCAGAGGTTCTTGTACCTTTCCATTCCAATTCTACGGTGCTTCCAATTTCACTGCGCATTATCGCGCTTAACGTGCCTCCCCAAACCGAGAACCGAGACTGGATCGAATTCGTTTCGATCCGTACCGATACCGAATATAGGTTAGGGAAGTGATCGACTGTTTACTGACGGCCGGACCGGTACGGACAGGCACCAACTCAAACTGAGACGAACAAACAAAGCCGACCGGCGGCGTGGTTGTGGTGTGTGAAATGAAGTCAGTGGCCATGTCGGTGCGTTTGCGGGACCATGAGTAAGTTTTTAACGGTTTTTGAGTTCACTGAACAGCAGCAACAGCACCAGCAAGAGATGGGCGGGGATGGGCGGAAGAAGTGCAACAACCGTAATACGTGTGCATATCACCTAGAACTGGATCGACCGACCGAGGCTACCACGTGCTCGTGGAAATGCCTTCGGGGCGTACGGCATCTTCTTCGTGCTATCGCTTTATCTTCTTCTTCTTCTCTCTCTCTTCTACTTGCGTCTTGTGCGCTGGACATTTGGAGATATGTTGGAGAGGTGTCTCTTATAATTTGTTATGCCTCGATCAAACTTCTTATCGCTCCTGGGAAGAGTTTCCGAGGATGTCTCTTATTCGTAACTGGATTTGTGATCGCATGGCAGTAGCGCATTTATAATGCAGTTCTAGAGCACACTTGATTGATATGCGATGGAATTGAGTTCGGACGCCTCGCTGACACCCGGACGCTTGTGATGCACTGTTTGATCAATGATAGGTAGGGCTGATACGCCGATCGGGGACGAGACACCAGGCCGAACGAGAACACGAGAGTTCACTGACCGGGTGTACACGTGTCTGCCCTCTCCCCAAACTGGTCATCATACTGGTCCGAGCGCGAATACGTTGTCATCCGGTAAGAGATCATAATCCAACATCAAAAACAAGTTCCAATCTGCACTTAGAAACGAGACGTACTTTCAACGACTGCATGGAGGAGCAAACGTTAATTTTTGAAGCGACTTCCTAGTCAAGTTATAACTCCGGCAGTCGGTCCGTGTGCCGTCAACCTCAAGGACGTCACTCAAGCTACGCGCGAACGAAAGCTTGCGAGCGGAGAGTTGACTTTATCATAATTAGATTTTCCAATTTCGGTCTCCTACGGTGCCGTCCCGGCGTATGATGCTGGCTGCATTTCTGCAATGAAAAGATCAATATGGGTTGTGACATTCTTGCCCCATGTGAAAGCATCATCCCATGTCGGGGAACAATTTTCCCTCATCCGCCACGCGTTTGATGTTTGACTCTCCCCAAATCCGCTGCATGCTTTTTACCGGTTTGCTTTTATCCTGCTCTGATGTACATTTGGTGAGTGATATAAAAGCCCTTTGATGATATCTATAGAATGTGCACAGGAAAAGCCATAAATTTGAGATAAAGTTTTATTACGTTTTACGAACGATTCATATGCTAGTGCTGGATGTTGCTGGAGCCTTCGGCTTAGCGTCGGTAAACATGAAACATCCACGCTAAGTCATGCGTATTGACATCAACAAATTGATACAAATTATCACATTTCCCGCTCCCAAAATTCGCTCAACTAAATGTTTGCATGAGTTAACCTAATTGATTTAAAGTGATCCATCAACTGTGAGCTGGGCACCGTTGCCTTCTGCCGATAAATAATCACCACCGCAAATGACCGTGACCAGTTCAGGCGCACCGTTTGCAGTCGCCGCATCATTGCATCGTCCCCAGCATGTGCTTCGCCTTTCGTCACGGCAGAAATAATACGACACTGCATATTTTGAAGCACGCATACACACACACACATGCAATCTCGCTTGCACGTAGAGGCTGCACCGAGAGAAGAACTGCACAATGTTTATGTTTTGCATAGCTTCCTACGATGATGATGGGGATCGAGTTTCGGTTCGTTTGCATACTTCAGAAGACGTAGAGAATTCTCCCAATGTAGACGCTGTGCTGTCTCGCAGCGGAAATAAGAGCAGCATCATCACGTGCGACGAGGTGCTGCCATTAGAATCAGCAAACATTTCTGTGCATCTCGCTGTCCCCCCTCCGAGGAACTGTTTGGACAACATTTATTTTTGTCTTGACGGGGTTTCAAAGACATCCGCTCGGTTTCTTGGCTTTAATTTTACACGCCTTTCACCAAACGCGGTTCTGCCAGTGAAAGGACCCGATTTTCCTAAATTGTGCCACAACCCACAATCGTTTATCTTTAAACGCATTCAGACCGCGTAACTCACCCACACACACACACAGACAATCG
>JXXA01004022.1:0-15938 GCA_000956255.1 Anopheles punctulatus | reverse complement strand
CTCTTTTTACACGGTTTGTAATAACCCGTATCATGGTGATAGTACGAACGAGCTTCCACAACCTAACGCGGGCAAAATCAGCAAAAAACGGAGACGGAACCCCCAAAGCACCAACAACGAAAGCACCAACACCCCCCGGGGCCACCGGAATGCATTTCTCATTTCGCGCACCGATTTTCGCTTCCATGCGAGTGCACAAAAACTGTTGCCACTGCGTTGCCACCGGCATTCCCGATGGAGGCTTTGGTTTTATCTCCGGCGCAGCGCCAAAGCCCAACGGCTCCCGGTTGAAAGACGGCAAATTACGCATGCACGAGTTTGCACCGAGCGTACGAAAACAAAGTTCAGCGCGGCAAACTCGCGCGGGAGGCTGCTCCGTCGTGGTTGAGGAACCGTCAACCGGATCTTTGTGCCGGGCAGATCAGAGGGATTCGTCCATCCATCCCGCACTGACAAAAGCCTCGACCGAACGGCTCGGTGCTTCCAGCCGAAAGAAACGCCGGACGCGGTAGGGAGAGGGCAAACATTTTCCTCAACCTTGGTCCTCCCGGAAGCGGAACCGACAACCTTCCGTTCTGCGACTTCCTTTCGGTTTTTGTTTTTTTTTTGTATGCACATGTGTGTTAGTGTGAGTGTGTGTGCGTACCGTGTGCAATTAGAACAGGACGAGGACGGTAGGACGTTTTACTTTCCGTTCGCGGAACTGAACTTCAGTTTCTCTCGATTAATTTACGGCACGTTCTTCGCTTCGGTGGAGGGGTGAAAGGGAACTTTAGCTTGACACCGGCAACCGATGCATCTGGGGTGGTGTACGTGACAGCGAAAGGGGCGACAAAGTGGGGAGTTCTTGTCGCGCCGGATTAAAGTAGGCAGGTGAGTGTGTATGTAAAATCGACCCGATGATGCCCTCGAGTCCTGTCTGGTGCAAGAGACAGCCGGCAACCCTTATCAAACCGGAGTGAGATGCAAAGTCGAAAAAAAGGAGAGAGAATGAGAGAGCAGCAGCAGAAGGAAAAAAATACGGGCGAAGGACACGCGACGTGTGTGTAGCGCACGAACAACAGCAAAAACGCACGGAATGATGGTACTTGTTGTTCTGCCGTCAGCCGGGCCTGTCCTTGCGGCGAAGGGACCCGGACCACGTCTTCAAGACACAGCCATGTGGTGCGCTTGGCGCAATGGGCACAAATAAAACGGAAATGAATAAGCCCCAGACATATCAGCAAACGGAATGAATTAGTTTGCACGGAGGAGCTGGGCTGGGGATCCGCTTTTTAAAAGCCTCAGCGACCGTACACCAGTCTGGCTGGGCAGGATAACGTTTACGCTTTTCCGTTTTTGTTTCGTTTCTCTCTCGAGACAGTTGTTGTTGGTGTTAATTAGGAAGAAGGGGAGAAGGAAACACAATTTATAAAAAAAAAACCATCCCCACGTCCCTAATCATTAAGGCCCACCTTCTTTGGTTAGAGTGCACTTTGGGCAGGTAGGTGCAAGGGGGTTTTCTTTTTCAAGGATAACATGATGAAAGTGTTATTTTAATGACGAGCTAGACGGTAGTGGTGCTTCGGTTGGACCGAAGGTGAACACGAACTCCGCTGCTAAGTGCATTCGGTCGGCCAAGAGGGCGATGCATCGGCGGGATGGTAGGAGAATAATGGATCATATATTTTTTATACATTTTATTTACGTTTTCTTTTATTTTTTGCTTCCATATTGCAGTTTTTGTTAAAAAAAACAGTATAGTTGTATTTTTTTATTGTGACTTTTGGGACGTGTGATGCCGGTGTATTCATTTTTTGTGGTTTATTTTGTAGTATATAAATTTTCTACGATGTTGTATTTGCTTTACAGCAATAAGAAATACACATCTTGAAGTCACAATAAAATTTTACACTACTCAAAAATATTTTCTCAAAAAATTAGCCTCGTCACATGTTAAACTATTTTTTTATGAATAAGTCTTTTTTGTTGCGCATAAAAAACAAAATTAGTAATTAATTCGCATAATAAACTACGTTGTACAAAAAAAAAACGAAGGTGGTTTTTTATTCCACTTGCATCTAAATGCGATATTCTTTGCATGTTGTGTTTTTCCTGCTTCAAAGAAACCCCTAGCAGCATATGGCTGCCGAAAAATTACACCAACGCCGCGAACGGGAGTAGGCAACGCGAAAAAAATAAGCAGAACAAACACCTGACAGACCCACCAACCATCTGCCTGTTGCGATCAGTCCTAACCCTACACCTTCCGCTGGGCGCGCTCGGTGCGCAGTTCCTTAAAGCCGGGAGTTCGGCTCCTAATTCATCAAACCGGATGCGATGCATTTGCTGCTCGACTTCAGCGCAGCAAAGTTTCCAATAAAAAAATAGCAGCAACGGGTCCGGGGTCGGGATGCAATTTGTAAGCGCGAATTCTAAACATCGTGCCAACGAACCATCGCGTAAAAAGGGGTTTCCTGCTTCCCCGCTTGGATCGCTTTTTTAATATTCTTTTTTAGACAATGTGCTCCGGCGTTCGGTGGACGAATTTCAACCCCAGGCAGATGCTTTCGGATCGGGAAGCGTCTCCTCCCCCTCCCTTACCTAATTCTGTGAATAATTTTAATCATTCTTTTCAAGTTTCGCGTAAGCTCCCCGGGAGCGGCAGTGGCCCGAGAAAAAAGGGTACCCGGCGATGCGTTGAAATCGAATCCCGCGCGAAGGAAAGGGTCGTCGGAGCCACGCGACCAGGCTCTTTGACGGTGCCGGCAGGCAGCCGACCGGCACAAAGGTTCATTATACCTTTCATAGCTTGTACAGCTTCCTTTTGCACCTTCTCTTCGGGTGAGGCGATCGGGTTACATTCGTCGGGCCAGCTGAGCGAACGCAAGTGAGCCATTCAAAAATTCGTTTTGATCGGAGAGTATTTAGAAATTTGTTATGTCGAAATGAAATTCATTTTAAATAACATCCCTGGTTGAGTGCACGAGCGAGCTTTATTTACCCACTTGGTTTAAAACAATTCATCAAAGATGCTTTCACTTTATCTGTATTGTTTTATTTTTGGTCGCATTATGTGTCATTTTCATTTTAAAATAAAGACATTAAAAACAAATCCAAAATGATACGCAATCATCATCACAACAAAAGTGAGTGATTCATGAACGAAAACAAACCGATGATGCGGAAAAATGCAACATCTATCGCATGGCATGAGTTTTCACGAACAGGATGATTGCAATACTAACAGTTGCATGTTTATATACGAAATATAAGTTCTTATTAGGTAACAGCGCGTATATTTTGACAATATTTACTACAAAAAAAACCAATAATAGTTCACAACCAAGTAGTTGCTCAATAATTGCTCTTCTTGTTAGTGCAAGCCCGCTGCTCGCAACGGACAGAAATTTCAACGTTCACTTTGACAGCAATCGTCCTCGCCGTTTGCGAAAACCAGCCACGGCCACATGTTGCAGATATTCGATCGAACCATCATAACCATTAAAATTAAGAAGTTAAGAGAACGAACAGCAAGACAAAAAAAATATACAACCGAGACGGGCGGAGAAGCATGGGGCCGACGGGAACCGGCATGTCCATCGAACATCTGTCACCGTTTGGAAGCTCGAAGCGACCGTACCGATGATTGGCCAAACTCTCGCCCCTCACCTTTGGCGTGGGTCCTTGGTCGATTGTGTTTTCTTCCATCGATTCGTTTTGTTCCGGCGGTTTCCTTCGTCTCCGAGCCACATTCGGCCGGTATCGTTGTCAGTTTATTTTTTTTATTTTTCGCTCGCTGTGTCCATAAAAGAAGCGGGTCCCTCATTTGCTGGGGACATCACGGGGTCCTTTTTACGTTTTTCGAAGCCTCGGGTGAGGCTTTTTTGCGCTACTCGTGTGCCGTTCGCATTACGTGGTACGTCGTTCGCGTTTGGTGCTGTGGTGTTATATCCTTATGGTGCTTTTTTGTTGTTGTTTTTCTTAGCTTCGGTGCTTTTCGGCCCGGTGGAATTACTCTGCTTGCGGGAGGCCTGCAGGCCAATATTGATTTTCCAGTGGCCGCCGTTGGGCGACACCCGTATGATGCGATATTAATGTTGCAGCAGCATATTGAACCGACACCAGGGTACGGATGGCATGGGAGTTCCTTTTTTTTAGCCTTCTGTTATTTGTTAGTCCGTGCCGTTGTAACGTGTTTTTAAACGATGCTTGAGTGGCAGGGAGGGAGCTAACTTTTCTCACTTCATGTTGAAATGACGATCCATTTGTGGTTACGGACATCAGTGGACATCAGATAAGCGATTTGTTCTATTTGTGGCGTTTTACGTATATATATTTAAATTATTATGTTTTGTGCCGTTGATTTAAAATATTTTTTTTTATAATATCCGGCTTCTTTAGCATGCACAACCGCTGTTGTGGCAATATCGTCTGCCCTAAACACCGCTCCGTACCCGTATTTTCGATAACAGGTTTTGACAGTTTTGTTTCTCCGCCCGTAATCGTGGCTTTTAATGTCGCTCACCTTCGCGAGCGCACCAACGCATCCACCGAGAAAAAAGGATCAAAAGCCACCATCAATCATGCTCCGGCGGGCTTCCCGTGGCGATACACGGGCGGAGCTTCAGCGTCAGCTTCCTGTCTGCCACCAGCTCCACCTCATCCACCTCATCCGGCGGTCCCACATCGTCCGGCCGGATATGGTTCGACAGGTTTGATTGATACATGTCGGGCGCGTAAGGCGCGCACCGACGACGTGATAATTGCGTCGAGTTGCCCCTTTTTTACCGGGCCCGGTTAAAAGGCTCGCACCTCCGGCGCGGAATGCAACCAAAAGCAAAAGACCGTGCATTCTTTTCGGTGGCACCGTGTGAAGATACACCGCGCAGCGTTAGCACGGATGGGTTTCGCCTGTTTTTTAATTTAATTTTTTTGAAGCTTTAATTTTTCATGAAAGTAGAATTGAGAAGCGGCTTTGAAGAAGATCGATCATGATGTTTTGATCTCTTTTGACTCACCGTTTGTTTGAGGTAATAATCGATTTACTAGCGCTGGCAATTTATTTTATTGTTTTCATCACGTTGTATGCAAAGTATGCCATCCGTATTGAGTCAAAGCTTAATTAATGGTTTTTAAACACTTTTTCGTCACGATTACAAGGATATTTCGATTGGTCGACAGTTTTTAAAAACTGGCTATAAGAAAGTAGTCACTACACTTTGCTTTAAAGAGGCAACTCAGTCTAATCACAATCGATTTTGTTCAATATTATTCGAGTTAATAATTTCTTTTTGTCCTCGGTAATAAAAGATTAATTTTTATAAATAACAAGTTCAATTCAGTTTTTGAACTTGCAAAATAGAAAGAAAAATGGCTGTTGCCATATTTGTTAAATATTGTTCAACCCAATGAACATTAAATTGTTACAAAGCATGTTATCTTAGCGAACTGAGTGCCGTATAATTTACATAGACATCTTAAAAATCCTTCCTAAAGAAAATGTATCCACCTATTTAATTTTGCTATATTATTGTATGATAACAAATGCAGGATTTCGTATGCTTTGAAATTTTATCTTCTAAAAACATATAATGCAGAAACTCACAGAAAAAAGTGAAAAATTGATTCAAAACAAGGATCAGAAAGAAATACAATGCTCGTAATGCTTCAGCAGCAGAAAATCAATCGCAAAATCGCACTCACAGTGGAAGGAACGGGATTTCGAACTCGAAATGGAAAAATCAAATTTACCCAAAACTCTCTCCCTCTCTCTGTCTCTTACGGATCCCATCGGATGTCCCTCCCATGCACCGAATCCACATGCCTGTGCCCTTTGTCGTATTGGAAACGCAGTCGTTCGGGTAAAGTTTTGCCTCCACGCTCGTAAATGCATTTCCACAGGAGACGCGGAGACCCGGATGGATGGTGCCTGAAGTTGCTAAATTTAGGTGAATTTTGCTCATTTTCTCAAGCTTCCAGCCGGTGGGAAGCCCGTACCAGGGCAGGGCGCAAAGGGTTAAAGTAATCTACAGCTGCACTTAGGCGAATAATTTGCACTCTCCATGTGAAAGTGTGCAGCTTGCGAGACAAATGTTCGATACGTGCTGGGGGTTTTTCTTTCTCCGCATACGTTGAGGGCCGTTTCGGCGTTTTTCCGGGCTGGTAAGGGACGAGCTGGCTGGCGGAAATGAAATGAAATTAACGTCATACGGTGTGAGCGTGAGTTAGGGGCTGAAAATAGCGCACCATCGCTGTTTAAGACGCTAGCAATCGAAGGTAAAGTTTTCGAAGGTTTGTTTTTTTAAATTATTTAAAGTGTAAAAAAATACATCAAACTGGACGCGATAAGAAAAACACGCGCCAGAAATGTTTGAATTATTAATGGCTGCTCGCAGAAATTTCATTTTCACTCGTGCAGTTCTTGCCGGGAAGGAAAGTGATTTAGCTTCTGCCTGCTACTCCGTACGCTTTCTGCGGTGTTAGCTTTCTCAAAGACTTTTAAAACGAACGCTTCGAAGCGGTACCGTGTTCGTGTGCGATAATGCAGGTAATGATGAATTTTATTGCAAATGCCCTTTCCCTCCGTGTTGTGCCAACCTCTCCACGCTGCGAATGCATGCGGGAAAGGATTTATGACTTCGTCCAGCGGAGCACCGTGCAAATCAAGTCCAACGAAATTCCGGGTTCGAGTGAAGGATTGTTCGTGCGTGCCTTTCGGTGCTCACTTCCGCCAGGAAGAACAGTGCTATTTGCCCTTTTATGCACAATAGCTAAAACCGTTCCTTTCCAACCCAAAGGGATCTTATTCAATTTTGGCCACCGTTCCAAAATTCTTCTTCAAATTTAACGACAAAATGGGCAACAACACTCGTTCGTCTGGTCGTGTTTCAGTGCTTTAAACGAAATGGAAGCGTGTCGAATGTACATTCTACTGTTTTTTTATTTTCTCTTAATAAAATGACGAGTTAAAACTGGTTCGATTCAGAACGATCTCCACGATGATGCTTTGGGCTTCCAGAAGCAGCTAATGAACGTTGGACAGAGGGCGAATGAACAAGTTTGTACTGCGAGCAGGTGACATCGCACATGCAAAGCACTCACGTTTTGGTTGCCATGGGTGACTTGGAACAATTTGGAGACGGGGTTTTTAAAACCGATTGCTTCTGGTGAAAGGCTATTTTTAACACTATTAATGTCACTATTCGGTGTTGATTTATGAGCTTCTTTTCTTAACTCTTGTTGAATATTATTCAAATTTCTGTTTTTTCTCCATTCTCCCAAATCCGAACTCTCCATTTCGCTTACCATACGGACACGTTCACAAAACATTAATTATTCCTACTGTATTATTAACTCATCCAATCGTGCGCGTTCGTCTCGTTCCTCTAATAAATTCCTCCCGAAGCCGACCAGCTGTCGGTTCAGCAAATCTGTATTTTCTGTACCGCCCAAAACCCCAGCGCAGCCTATAATTTTAAACTTTTTAAATAAAAATAACCAAACAGGCTGCAAACTTCGAACAGCACGGGTACAGGCGAAGGGCTGCCGGGAAATGCTGGAACCCTTAAAAACTTTATTTCGTCGTAAAACTAAAGACTGCGGACATTTTGGGGACGATGCGTCGGTTTTTTTGCGTCAGCTTGTCCACCGCAGTTGTTGCTGGAGCTGTTCGCTGCTCGGTGGAAGGGGATGTTTGTATGATTTGTAATTATTATGAGACACGAGAGACGGTGTCGTCGGTAATGGCGAGGGGAATCAGAAGCATTAGAGTTGCAGAGTGTACAACAAAATCCTCATGCGTGGTTTGTTTAAATGCATGATTGTTCCTTAATGGCAGAGCTGGCCCCCCACGTGTAATGAGTCATTTTAGTCGTATCATTTTGATACCACGAGGTATCAATTATCTTTGCACGAAACCAAAAAAAAAATTAATGAAAGTGAATCCCAAAAAAACACGGTTGAGTGCTATTATTTGTAAAAATGTGTGAAATTTTAAATTTTGCAACATCATCTTCATTTTTTATCAGTCAAGGAGATATGATATGTTGCTGATAGAAACGAAATATGAGTCTCAATTTAGAGAGCATTTCCCATTTAACGATATAAAATTTAATTACCCAAAGTTACGAACTGGATATAAATGAAACATTTGGCATACAGCCGTTTTAATTTCACTCGGCCATTGAATGAAACTTTTAACCCAAACCTTTCTTACGAATGCCGTCTCACGATTTTATTTACCTTCTTAGTTCCAATTGGCACCGTTTTCCATCACTTGATTAGGTTTCGCAGTAATTGGGTGCGGACAGATCTAAATATAACGTTATTTCATTGAAAATACACAACGTTACATTTGTTGCACAGTTTTTTCATCCTACATTCATGTGATGCTGATGGTCGTGAAAACATCTTGATTCATCAAATGTTTGTTGGTAAGCTGGAGAACTTCGTTTGACTACAATTGTAAATGATTAGTATGCGGTAGGAAAATAAATAATTTCATTGGTATCGTTTACTTTACCGAACTTTACAAGTTTTACAAAGAAATAAAGACAGATTCAGAAGAACGAACAAATCGTCGCTTTTCAAATCGATTTCAAACGAAATGTTTTTGTAAAAAGAAAGGTTGATTCATTCATTTGTTTTTCTTATAAAATCATGAAACAGATTTCAAAGGTGATTCTTTATGATTTTCCTGATTGCTAAGTATTGTGCCGCAAAAAGGTGAACAAAGCCATTGCAGAAAATCAGGGTGAATCTCCTCCGCAAATGATCCTGCAGCTCAAACTTTTCGCCCCAAAAAAAAATTAGAAACTCAAGTGCTGTCAAGGAGAGTAAAGCGACGCTAAGATCAAGCAGCTCCCTGACACAAACAGAGGGAAACGTTCTTCAAACTTTTGGCACCCTAATTGCCCCGGTCGAATGTCTGTTCGGTGGAAAACCTTTTCTCGATTGCGCATTTAACCGTCATTGTCACTTTAGGCCAACCATTACGATGGCGTCGTTTCGAAGGCGACCGAAGCTAAAGGCAAGCTCCGTGCCTGGGCGCCTCGCCTCGCCACGTAGCGTGTTTTACTTAATTCACGCCCCATAATCCTCTAATCAGCGTGTCAAGCGTTTTACGCGCCCTAATGCGGGAGGCAAAGCACATGTACTGCACTGGCTCCGTACACGGCCAGCCAGCCACCGTACGGCCGGCCGCTGCTTAAGAACATAAATGATCCGCAAAATGAGTTAATTTAATTTAAACTTTATTGCAACAAATTAAATCCGCAAAACCCGGCCCCTGTCTCTTTGACCCATTCCACTACCCGGCTGGTAATCCGGCGTATCGCGGGAAAGTTTTTCCACCGCACACCCCCAGAGGCGACGCCGGAATCAAGAAGCTCACGCCAACCATTCTCTTCTCGGACGGTGGAGAGAGGCCGTCGAGCAGAAGCTCCACCATCAAGCGCCTCAAGTTCGTTTTTTTTTGTGCAATGTGTTTTTCTCTTCCTCGCTTCGGTACCTCCTGGCACTTTGTTCCTCGTTCCTGGTGAAGGTATCTCATCTTAACTTTATACCGCAGCCCCAGAGCTTCGTGCTCTGTGCGCTGTTGGCGGAATGTGTCTGTTTATTTTTTTCCCCTTCATTGTCCAACTGCTGCTGCTTATTACATTTTTGCGAATTCCTTTTATATTTATATAATTGGCCGCTTGAGCAACTGGCCACCATGAGAGAAGCGTGGCAGCAGCAGCAGTAGCAGCACTTTGAAGCATTCCGCATCCTCCAGGCTTCCGGATGGCTCTATTAGAGCACTTCGAGCTCGCACCGTTCTTGCAAGGATGTACCCGGTGGACTCGTTCTGTTCCCCCTCGAGTGGAAAGCTCGTCTTCCATTCTGCCCATTCGATACATTTCGAACACCGCAACGGATTCCACCGTACAGGGGGTGGTAGGAGGGAGAGGGGGGAGGAAATTGTGTGCGCGTGTAGACATTTTCGGGTTGTTGTTGCGGATAGCTTAATTTTGATCCGGCTTTTTTGTGGCCATGAGGGCCAATCGAATACAGCCGGAAATTGCCGCCATTAACAAGCTGTACTTTTTCTGTTATTTCGTTATTTTTTATTTGGTTATTTTTTAAATGAAAGTCGTGGTGGAAAGAACAAGCGGGAAGGTTTATCTGGTGACTTCGGAGCGCTTCAACGTGTCGGGAGAATGTTGTCGAGGGCCGTCTCAAGTTCCGGCCCGTGGTTCGTTAAGAATTTTCTTTGATGGTGAACGGGGTACTTTAAAAGTGCGAGGATTTTTCTTTTTCGTGCGAAAATCGAAGTGAATAGCGTAGACAAAATACGCTATGATTGATTAATTTGCGCTCAGTAAAGTACGCTCAGAAAAAATGCTTAATACGTTCTTTCGATGTTTTAAACTTTAGATGTTTTGTGAAACCTTTTTTTAGATATATTTTTTACGTGACATTACCGCATATTGGATTCCTTTAAATCATAGTGACAAGGGTAAAAACACGCGTCCTTCTGGATTTGCATTGCAGTGGCGCCATCTGCTAGTAAATAAAATAACTGAAATTTTAATAGCTTTTTTGCGTAATCCATTTTTTTTAGTTTTTCAAACGTGCGTTTGGCGTTTCTAGGCATTTTATATCACAGTTAATTGATTCGGGTTGAACAAACATTTGTTCATAATCATTCCTCGTGATGAGCTTTCAATATAATTGCGTATTTTTAGCATGCTTTGCACCAGAACGGTAAAAAGCATCGTCGTGCGTGTAAACCACAAATGAGAAAAAAAAAAATGAAACACCAAAGAAGCACGAAAATTAGTTAGATTCTGAGTACGAATTCAATATACTGAATCCTTTCCCTCCATTAATCTCTCCGCAAAGAGAATATTAATCTCAATTTCTCGCCCCGTAGCCCAAAATCTAATCATCCTAAATGTATTAGTCAACAACAAAATAGCAAAAGATAGCATAAGAAAAACAGACAAAAACAAAACAACACAACAAAAAGCGAGACCCCTAAAGCCGGCATTCAAGATTTGCGTAAAGCAGATTATGTAAAACAAAGGAGCAGACCAAACGCACAAGGATAAATGGTGCGCAAATACGCAATTGTGATGGGATATGAAAATACAATCTGGAAAAGCGGACCCTTTGCTTGCGGCAGGGCGAACCGTGCTGGTTTGAGAAAGCAATCCGACCACTAACCCAACCACCACCACCACCCCTGCTGCCGCACGTGACACATCTGTTCAGTGTTCATCTTTTTTGCGTGTCACCCGCCCCGGAACTGCACAAACGGGCGAAACGCTGGCGAACAGTAATCTGATAATTGGACGGGTTCAACGGGTCGAACGACGAAGACGGACGGACGGACGGAGGCCGGTCCAAAATATGAAGAAAAGCGAGTGAAAATATATCGCCTTGCGGGCAGAGCCAGGCAAGGTGAGCGTGGCCTTGCGAGTGCGCAGCCTTTGGCGAGCTTCATTCGGAAGTAACGAATTCGATACGTGCGCACGTGCATGAGGCGCTAGGTGTGTTTGTGTGTTTCAACTTTCATTATTGCACTTTATCCTTTTCAATTACGGAGGGATTTTCCGACCGGAAAGCGAACGCTTTAAGCACCGATAACAGCAGAACCGTCCCCCGGGAGGTGGGACAGGGAAGGTGGAAGCTGTAGGCAGAACAAAAAGGGGGGCTGATACTCTTAAGCCTTTCTTAAGTGAAAGCACTTGAAGATTTCGTCGTCGTCGTCGTCGTCGTTGTTGTTGTTGTTTTTTGCTCCTGTAACTCTTCTTGCAGGCTGTGAAAGGATGTGATCCCATTACCCGGTCCTCGGAGCAGATTGTTTCGGTACCAGGTAAACCCCTTTTTTCTCCCAAACCCTCCCCCCCCTCTCCCTATCCAACACTAGTCGGTTTTATTGCCTCTAAATATGTTTTATTTTTTGCTGCCCTTCTCATTTCAGCGATGGCTCGGATTAGTGCGAAAAGTGGGTGGCAAAGCTGGGAACGCCGGGTAGTAAACTATCAGCAGTGAGTGTGGAGGTCATACATGAATGTGACGCACACACATAAAGGCACGCACACTCAAATCAAACGCTTCACCGGTTCCGGAATGGAATGTTGCAGTTTCCCACGTGCCACGTTTCTGTTTCGCATTTGTCACCACGTGGTTTATACATTTTGTATCCGATATCGGCTTTGATTTCGGTTTTTGCAATATTTATTAAGTGACGGTGGGGATGTGGTAGTTGCAGTGTTTTTTCTCCGTTTTGTTTGCCCGTCTGCACTACGCGGTGAGGTGATCCAATTTTTTTTTTGTGTTGCGCTGTTTCCATTACATTGCACACTGGTGCGGGTTTCCCTTTTGCAACACAACACACACACACAAAACACCGGCAGAATGTGGGCTTACCGAAGTGCAAACCACAGGGATGTAGGGCCGTTGCCGTCGGTGATGATTATTGCATTCAACCAATTGTCGTGTGGCTTCACGGTTGGTGTATTTATCTAAATGTAGGTGGTTTTAAGCGAATCGTTTGCGTAATCGGTGATGTAAAATATTTAGATTTGGTGTTTGTTTCGAATATTAGTTGCTTGTTGATTAATCATTATCGGAATTCAAACTGCCCGCATCAGGTTTATTTAATCGCTACGATACATGAGTTTATTATCACAAATGGTTTGTTTTAAGTTTTTAATTTCTAGCTACATTAAATGAATCAACTACTGACGCAAACAGTTTTGTTGTTTTTCTTTAATCACCTATGTTTTAAATGAGTTAAATTGTATCTTCTTGAAACAAATTTTAATACATTTTTTTTTATTCGCTTTGTTGTCTTTACATTTTCATAATACTTTTTTTTGAATTTAGGCACATGATTTTTAGCGCCTTCTTAGGCCACCTTTTGTGGGGAACATTCTCTAATCTTTTTTTTGCAACCTTCATTTGGAAAATAACGATACCAACAAAAAAAAACAGTCCAAAAAGCCATGTCTGCGTGGTGATTCGCCTTCCGCGGAACAGATGTACAGTGCCAGCGGTGAGCGTCTTCGAAGCGGCTGCATATGACGATGCTTATCACGTCATTTTTCAAGGATTTCGTGAGCCCACTTGCATACGGACGTGACCAGCCTGTTCTCAGACAGGTGTTTTACGGTGCTGGCCGGCGTTGTTTATGTCTTCCCTTGGGGGGATTTTTTTTCGCATCCTCCTCACCTACTCCCGCAGGTTGAACGTTGTTATTTTGATCTGGTTTTTGCTTTTTTGTTGTTTGCTGTGTGTTGCTTCTGCCGGTGGTTGCTGCACGGGTTTGCCAAATCTCCGACCGTCGGCCATCGAGACGCAGCTGGCTGGGGTTTTTAATTCTCCTTCGATCTCTTTACTGGTAGCTACCGAACCATTTCGGTGCCCCGATGTCGGCAGCATTCGATGCATTCACTAATGAACTTAATATGCATGCGGCTACCAGGTGCTAAGCTGCTGCGTCTTCGCTTAATTATTCCGTCCGATCGGTCGTGTGGTGGCCGTCTTTCTGTGGGCTGCTTTTTAGATGTGTGGCTTCTGTATGTTCCCAACAGCAAATCAAAATGCATCTTATTATGCAACTTTATCCTGGCCGTGAATTGATGCACATATGCTTTCTCGCTTGTCGCGTTAAGTGCGATCAACAGCTGCCGGGTGGAAAGCTTTTATGGGCTTGCGTATTTTTTACGATTTATCGGTTTTTATTGCTTGGGGATATGCGGAGATTATTCGGATCGATTATCTGGCACCTGGCAAACACTTGTGCCAACTTTTAGAAGGCAATAACGTTTCGTATGACGTGTGCTACGGGAGAATATGGAACAATATTAATTGCTTTTTAATAAAATATACATTACTTTTCATGTAACTAAATAACTGCTGCTTATGTGACTAAAAGGCGCAAGAAACACAACATAATTTTTAAACTACTTCGCTTTCTATATTGCCTTTTTTATATTTAAAATTGAATTTGTATTCAAACTTTAAAGCTTATTTCCGAGAATATTTCAATTCGTTTTTGAAAGTGCGCTCTCTAGTGGACGGAATTGAAAACAACGTATCAGATTTTCACGACATAAATAGCGCCATCTATGGAGAATGACGAATAAACACATTGGAACGTCTTACGTTCTGGCAGCTGTCATTTTGCGGTCTGCTTTGGTGGGAGTGAAATCAAAACAAACATTTTTGCGCCTAATCTCGTGTTCGTTTCCTACAATGAGTTGTGCCGGTGAAAAGAATGATCGTTTTTACATAAACAATTAGCAATGGATGAAATACCTGTCAGTCCGGTGGGGACGGTGAAACGAAAGAAATTTCGTCGCAAAACCGGCCTTTCCCTAAATCGCACGAAAGAAGCATCCGTAAGCGAAAGCATCGCCGATGGCTCGTTGGAACAGGATTCCTCCCGTGCTAGCGAAGTGGAGTCATCTTTCGTGGAAAGCAGTGTTCGCAGACAGTTAGGTACATTTTATTACAACGATAACGTAGAAGCTATCGAAACAGTGGATGCAAATCCGCTGACATCTGCTATTCTGCTGGAAAAAGCTTGTGCCATTCCGGTGCCGTGTACAGTGCCTTCCAGTGAGTTTATTGAGTGCACCAATGGAGAATTCCTAACGGTGGGAGAATGGGCAAAACGTGCCGGATATAAGTGTAACACGGACTATGGACCGCTGCAATCAACACCAGTACCAACCAAAACTCACAACTATAGCTTCACACAGATGGAGCTTGATACACAAATGATAGACATATTCGAGGCAGCCGACAAATTGTCAGGCTCTGTCGTTCAAGAAGGGGCAGAGCAGCCGACGAGAGATGAAGATGGTTTATTAATCGCTGAACAAAATGCATCCGCAGTGAAGCGTGACGAAAGTAACCCTTCTCAAATGGTACAATCACATGGTATGTTAACGCTATACTCAATGTTGGACGATTTCATTTAAAAAGATTGTTTTATTTTAGCTTCCAGCACATCCAGCACTCGTAATATCGTTCAGATGATTCTGAAGGACTTCCATATTGAAGAAGGGGAAGATCGTCCATTTGAGGTTGATCTTTCTCTCATCGAATCGGAAAGTTTGCGTCGAAGATTGATCCAGTTACGGGATTACATCGCCAGTCCTCCGAAGGCCGTGAATCGCACCCAAGTTTGCCGTCAGTATGGACGGCGAGTGAAGCAAAAGAAGGAACAAACGTTAGCACGTCGGCTAAGCTATGATACGGATGATACGTCCAGAGATGGTAACCCGATGAGTGAAGACGATTCCGACGTTTCTACGACCATTCGTGATCCAAACGATCAAAGCGATGACGACACCTCAATGGACGGAATGACACTGAACGAAAGTGTGCTCATCCAGGCAAACTTGACACAACTTTCGGCCTTCTTTTCACAGGCAGCCACTAGCCAAAACGAAGCTCCAAACAACCAACGGCAGGAGTGCAATCCCAACTCCGTTTCGATCGATTTTGAACCGACGTTTTATGGTTTTGCATCACCTATTTCATTGCCCTCGGAAAGAGGACACTCTCCCAAGACGGTGCAATGTAGATTTGATAGCTTTGGTGCAACGGACGAGGAATATGATGTATTGTTAGATGAAGAAACGGGATTTGTTCCTGTCGAGCCACGAATCACCGTAGACCAGCTGCTGGAGGATGATGAAGATTTGTTCATGTTGGCTCATCATCCCGAGGAGAAAGCACAGAAAGTAGTGCAGGAGAAGTTAAATGAATCTAGTTTGAAGCACGAAATACCTCGCTCAAGAGATCTGGTCTCTAGTGATAAAGTGAACAAGCTTGTTCAGTCGAATGCAAAATATTATTCCTCGCATGATACAGCTGTACATCAAAACGAAATAGAAGCTGATGACGCAACTTTTGAGATTAGAAATATCCCAGATAAAATTGCTCCTAGCAATCAC
>JXXA01004020.1:0-16118 GCA_000956255.1 Anopheles punctulatus | reverse complement strand
AAACCCACTGGTGATAGTAGCATTAGTAGCGTGGAGAGTAGAGATAGTAGTGTAGCTAGTAGTAGCAATAGCGTAGGCGGTAACCCGCCGGCCAGGCAGCCGATCGGTACGTCCGATGCGGAGAGTGGTGCGGCAAGGGCGGGCGGCGTCGGTGGGGCCGGTGCCAGTCGGTACGGCAGTGCGCTGAACCGGTTCGAGCGGGCGATCCGGGCCGATTACGACTACGGCGACATGCTGGTGGAGAGCAGCAACAATGGGCTGAGCGGGTTCGGCGATCCGCGCCACGGCTTCATCAGCTCGATCATCGACGACGAGAACGCGTTCGTCGAGTACCCGGAGGAGATGACGGGACTGATGGGGAACAACTCGGAGTGGTACTTCACCGGCGCCCGGCTCTACCCGAACGTGAAGGGGTGCGGCTATCCGCCGATGCTGAACTGCACCATCTGGACCAAGAAGTACTGGAAGATCGGGACGAACTTCACCTGCTACTACTCGCGCGTCGACCCGGAGCTGGTGATCAGCGATCTGGACATGTGGCAGAACACGCTCAACCTGGTGTACGCGATGGCGATCCCGATACCGTCGTTCATCATCTCCGTGATCTATCTCGCGTTCGCGTACTTCGTCATCTTCAACGAGGACGAGGAGGCCGCCCTGCTGGACAAGAACGGGGAGGACGAGGCGGGCGACGACGAGCTGCAGGAGACGGACGAGGGCAACGACAACAAGATCAACAACGAGAACGAGGTGGAGGTGACCGCGAACCACATCAACGAGAAGCAGCAGCTGCAGCACGAGTCGATGGACGAGGATCAGGCGCAGACGACGACCACCACCCCGATCCAGCCGCTGCCGAACGGCACTGCCAACTCGATCAACAACACCAACACGACCGCCACCACCAACACGAACGGGTCGTCCAAACCGATCACACCGAACTCCACCTCCGACCTCAACTCGTTCGGCCACCAGCTAAAGGTGAAGATGGCCGACGAGATGTCGCGCGAAAGCATCGACGGTGGGCTGCTCTCGAACTCGGCCTCGTTTCAAGGGTTAGTAAGACGGGCCCGAGACCCACACCGGCCTGTCAGCCGGCCTTTCCTTTCTTCGCTATTAATTCATTATTTTAATTTCGCACAAACCCACCTCCGTCCCGGGCGTCCATCTGCTCTGCGGAGCTGTCCTGATCGATTTCGTCGGTGGTAGTGACGGAAGCTAATGCGAAAGCGCACCGTCGATGGGTACGTTTCATAACGAGCTACCCCGAGGGTTGGGCGCCTGTCAGTGTTGGGTTTGGAACGTTTCAATACTGCCAATGCCGACACATTCCCTCGCGCGGGCTGGTCTCGTCGTGGGCTTGGTTTGTTAAGCCGCCCGCCGCTAGGCGTCCGCACCGACAGCCAGCTGTTTTATGGTGCATAATTGCGATATGCCATTCGACGTGGCTTTCGTGCTTGTTTCATCGACACCCTTACCTCACCCTTCACTTCAGTGCTAAAGTCGGTCGGTATTTCAACCATGCTGGAAGTTGCAGGAAGTTGAAGAGCTGGTAGTGGTGTCTAGTAGTAGTACCAGCGGCTCCAGTAGCAGTAGTAGTAGTAGTAGTAGTGATGGTGCAGAATGTGTCATCGATCAAAGAAATGCTTCCGACAGACGTCTGTGATGAGGGCATGCGAGAATGAGTGGGACAGAGAAAGAAAGAGAACAAATTAGCGGTCGCCAGCGGGTTAGGTCCCAGCGATTATCGATTGCACACAGTTGGCCGGTGCCGTTCTAGTGGCGCCGGCCAACCGTTTGGTGTGGTGCAAGCCGGGAAAGAACAATCTTCCTCTTGCCCTCTTCTCTTCCCTCCCGTGTCCCGATTAGACTTCTGCGGTTCCTGGGGGTGCATACGACCGTCGCATGTCGGGGCACATCCGGAACATGTCGACGTGCCCGGATGGCGAGCGCACCACGCGAAGCAACCGAATGCAATTTGGAGAATTTAATTCAATTTTTGGCGCCAAAATTCAACGACGAAAAGTTGATTTGCATGTCGTCGGTGTCGTCGGTGTCGGACTGCTGGGTGATACTGCCGCGACATCGTTTCGTTGATCAATTTCGGAACGGACGGACGGAACCGAGCCAAGAATACGCAATTGCATTGGAACGGGGCCAACACACATATGGCACAGCACGCGATTGTGTTTGCCGCCTTTGCTTGCAACTCCACAATGCATGCAGCAACTGACGTTGATATTGTGCCGGACTTACAACAGGACTGATTTAATTGATTCCACACAGGAAGATCTACCTTCAATCTGCTTCACGGTTTGATATCCAGACTGGTGTACTATACTATGTGTTTTCTAGCCGTTTGTTCCGATGTAAGTTTGTCATTTAGATACGATCTGTTCCGTGTTATTAGGCTGTACTTACGAATAGTTATCATGGGATCACGTGCATCTCAGCGGAAGACTTATTTCCTTCAACCAACATCAGTCGGGGTCTGGAACATCTGCTCCATCCGTTTAAATGGTCTAAAAGAACTTAACAGGCAGGGTCGTCCGGTGTCATTTTACTGACATGATTTCCCCTTTGAAACTCAGCGAGTTTCACAGTAGCTAGATTTTCGTACAAAACATCAGTTCTGATGCGGTGATTTAACACTTTTGGCATATTCCTTTGGAAACGTCGTCATGACCTCTTTTTTAGATAAGTGATCTTGTTGCTCCTTCTCCATTTTATTCTACCATTTTATTTAAGATGCATTATTTTACAATATTTCAACATTTATTATTTAAAATAAGAGTTTATGAATCAGCAGAAACTAGCGAACTCTAAAATATTCATTACAATATGTTAATATGGTTCATGTACCAATAAGGAAGTTCTATTCTGTTGTAAGATTTGTTCTCTATTGTTTTTGTTTGATTCATTTTCGTGCACAAGCTTGTAGACTTATGCAAGATGCTAAAATATACAACATTATAGCTTACTGATTCGCATCCGTTTGATTCTATTGCAGAAACTTGAGCAAGACGATGACGACCAGTATCTCGACTCCGCCTGGTCCGATAGCAGCAGTCTGAAACGTCAAGTGCACGGTCTGGAGGACGTTAAGTTTAAATTTACTAAGTAAGAATCAGCTTCTCTTATGATTGTTATTCAAGCCTGGCGGAGGATGAACTACATCTACAAATGGATCTAAAATCTCGAATAAAAGAAAAGAACTGCTAGGCTGCTAAAAAAAAGGACACTACTTCTACGCACTAAATAGAAACTAAATCATTTCAGCAAATGATCGTTAGACACAACAACAAAAAAAAAAAACCACTAGGCTAAATATCATGCAGCAGCGAGCAAATGCAAACGTGACGTGCAACGAGAGTAGCGCAAGCTAAAACCAAAAGCAACCCAAACTGCACAAACTGCACAGTACAGATCGCTAGAAAATGCGCGCAATCAGATTTGCTACCGTGTTTAGGATGTTTGCAAGCAAAACAAAAGTAATGCTAAGTATCTTAAGAAAGCAAGCTAATTTTCAAGCGAGGTATAGGGGTTTGTTTCAGCGTGAAAGGGACACGCGTACGAGTAGGGCGAATATACCAGCTGGCTAAACCACAAGTGTAAGCAATTGAATGCCCACTCATTCTCAAATGTTTACCGAATTCGCTTTTTAACCTTAGATGTAAAAAGTACGTAGCATGCAGAGAGATTGCTTTTATACGACAAATGATTCTGCCGAAAGAATTAACTTTCCATCTATTTTTGCTTCGGTAAGAATGACAAGTTTGCTTCAACGCGCCAACCTTTCGTTGCGGATCGTTACGAGCAGCGCCAGGAACGTGGTTTGATTTGACATAACACTTTGCCTCACCCGAGTGCACAAGAATGAATGGGGATGTGTTTATGAGTGCGTCAAAGAGTAGACGAATAGGATTTTGCGAGATCGAGCGTTTTAGCGTCAAAATTAAGGGTCGAGGTTTTTATTGCAAAACCTCTGGTTGGTCATCTTACTGGTGATAAAGCACACGCATGAACTGTTGATAGATTTTTATCGAATTAGATTCTAGGACGAATGTGGGCCAGCAGATAGCACAAAAAAAACAGAAACACACACAAACACACTGATGTAGCATAGCCATTAGCAGAACCATGTAGCGCGCAAATGATAATAACGCGGGAAAATCGCACGATAACCACCCAGCAGCCACCCAAAATAACGATTGCAATGCATCCCTCTCAAGCGGAGCACGAAATGAACGATCCATCTGCAGATGATGTAGCGAATGGAGGGTTTTATATAGCGGGTGAGCAAATTTAGCATTTAAAGCATCCATTATTATTTCGTAGACTAGGAACTCAGAACTTTATTGCAGTAGAAAAGAATGATGGTTTGTTTCATTTTGCAATGCTTAAATTGAAAACTTACTTTATAACGCTTTTGTGCGTTCACACAGCAGCACACATTTACGTGCGGAGCAACTGTCGTGTAACTTTACCAAAGAACTAATTACAAGCAAACATACTAGGATGGTGTTTTACAGTAAATCGTTAGAAACGTTGGCGTGCGAAAGCGTTTACGCCAGTGATGAAATCTGTTTAAAGTAATATATGTTTTGAACGCTTGCAACAAACAATGGTTGTACAAAGCTTAGTCGAAAGATTCATTGCAGCAAGCTGACCACATTTTCATTCTCATTGTATGTTGTTATGTTCTTTTGCCATCTCAAACCAACAGCTCAGGTGTTATCGGTTCCGTGCGGCCAGTTGAGTGTATTTTGCTAGTACCACGTTTAGCTGTCACAAACATTGCCTACCGGCGGGTACTATGGAACCGCGGCCATTTTCTTCGCCTTTGCTGTTATTATTTAAACCATGAAAAGAAAAACTAAACCAAAAAAAAACACAACATCAAACCTTGTAAAAACGTCTGATTATTGAAAAATCAATCTAATAAAAAAAACGCAAACAAAAGCAAAACTAAGCAACAAAAAGCACATAAAAATAGTTATAAATTTTCCAAATTTTAGCAAAACCAAACAAAAAAAAACATCATATAAGCCATTTACTGAGAACAAAAGAGTGAATGAGTGAAGATAGAAGCATGAGCGGGGCGGCGTAGGGTAAGCTGGAACAATGAACTCTTAAAGATGTTTAAAGTCTTAAAAGCTTTGCTAGTTTAAAAGCTTTGATCACAAGAACAAAATGAAAAAATAAAGACGGCTAGTATATAATTATTCATATTATATAATGATTACGGTAAATCACGGCGAGGCACTCACGAGAGAAACGGCGACAAAATGATACAAATTCCGCTAAGCTCATAAGAAATAGCTCATAATCGAACGCGTAAAATTTACTCATTAATCACTTGATTTTGAGAAACTCAACTTAACCCTTACGTAAAAAAAGTAAAAAAGAACACTCATTAACAGGCATAGAGAGAAACACAGGATGGAACGGAATGTTACTGTTGGGCTTGTTGTTTTATTAGGAGTTTGACTATCCCTCGGAATCACAGAGCTTGTCGAAAATATGCGCATTGTGTTACGGCTCGTCTTAACGCCAGAGCTCTACGATTTAACTACCACCGTCCGTTCCAAAGAAATATTGTCCATTGCCGAGACAGCTTGTGCTCAAACAGGTATCATCAAAGTTCATATAGTTCACGCATGACGGGCATGCAAGTGCATTCAAAAGCTGTAACGAAACTCACAACATAAAGACACAAACACTCACAAAACTTTAGTATTTGCAAATGACGCACATAATAGCAGAGGATTGAACCATGTTTGTACATACGTGAGCGGCGCCGGAGTCATCATTACAAACAAAAAAGCTAAGCAAAACGATTAAGAGTAAACGAAACAAATATAGGAAAAACAAACCTAGATCAAACCACGCAAAGATGCATCCACGTGCAGAACATTTAAAAACAAAAGAAACACAAAAACTTTGAAACCAATAGGGATACTGAGAGTGAAATACCTACAATCCAACCGACCTGTCCAACTTTGCGTTCTGGGAGGAAAAGAGAAGCATTTGTGTTTTGAACAAAGATTGCACACCTTTTGCCGATAGTGAAATTAGATTGTGATCGCAGTTTCCGGATGCCGAACTTTTTTGTGACCTCTACCCAAAGCAGCGGACTGGAGCAAACTGTGCATCCAGCAGCTATAGAAACCATTTGGACAGAACCACCCTACTGCTGTAGGTGAACCTTTCGGGCAAGGTGTTTGTTTTGAATCGAATATATATATTTCCAATAATATGTATTGCCTTGTGATCGCTATTTATAATTTAAGAGTGAAACCATGAAAAGCGAAACCTAAGCCGGCATGAGTAAACCCTATTGAGAATAAATAAAATGTGAAAGCTTTACCCGTGGGTGTTTTTCTACTTACCATTCGATGATATTTGAAGCTAGTTTGGGAAATCATTGATTGGTAAGTGCAAATAGTTTTGGATAATACATAATAGAAAGTTTTCTTTTTGCAAAGGGTCATCCAGCACGTTTTGATAGACCAGTAAAGCAGATGGTCAGTTTCGAGCAGTTTGAATTAAGAACATTTCGAGTAGTTTTGAACGGTTCGTTGAAACATCGATTACAATTGGATTGGTTTTGTCTGTGATTTTTCATTACTTATTGAAACCATATGCCTTTTGTTTGTTTGTAATTGCGAATAATTTATAAAAAGTGCATTATATGTTGGTATGTTTATCATGTGTTGAACCTGCCACGTGTCAAACGAATGACCACCGGTATACCCTCCATGCGAAGCAATGTTTTGATGGTACAGTGTTTTCTTTCAGTGTTGTTTTTTTTTCTAAATGCAGTTTTTATCACCGCCACGGCCCATGCCCGTACTATCTGCCTTCGTTTGCAACAGAACAACTAATGTAAAGTGCGTGGTGGATACGAAGCCAGGCGTTGTAGTTATCATCGGTATTATTTTCACGTAACGGTGCACACAACCCGTACAGGTGACTCATACCAGCGGAAAGAAACGTTTTGTGGCACGTAGTGTAAGGCCGTGTGGTGCCGAAGGCTTGTTGTGCGGTGGGCGAAGAACGAAAAATGTCCAATAGAATGTGTCACTGATCGATTATTAAGCTCGTGGCGATACGTAACCGCGATGGATTCCAGAAAGGATATCTACAACCTTTGGGTGCAATACACGACAAAGGTAAAGGTTTTCGGGCAGGTGGTGTGCAAGCTGACCACTGACGTTGGTGCCTTGTTATTAACGTTTTCAGAATGAGGAAACCTACTTCCGCCAATTCATAGCAGGGTTTGTCAGTATATGGCATTCGCAGCTGCAGCTGGACTTCGCAAACGCCCCACGATGGGATTCGGTCGCATCCGATCTGGGACCGCATTTGAGTCGCCTACCCGACGAGCTGCTGCCTGCCATAGAGAAGTTTCTGATCATCGCACGAGATGGATGTGAAAATGTAAGCAAACATTGCATAACGCTGGAGAAGGGCCCCAAGCGCCAAGCGTGATCGAAGATGGGTGTTTGTGTTTGGGTGCATGTTTGTTTTGATTGTTGTTATGAACGTGACGCATTACCTCTTTTTTCACTACACGCTTTTCATATAATCGTTCAATTTATCTCAACCCACCCCGGGCTTCCAGGGTCAACAAAATGATGGTTCAATGAAAGAAAATGTATTGTTGGTGCAGTGTTTAACTGTAA
This sequence comes from Anopheles punctulatus, assembly GCA_000956255.1. NCBI lineage: Eukaryota > Metazoa > Arthropoda > Insecta > Diptera > Culicidae > Anopheles > Anopheles punctulatus. The sequence continues at coordinate 8,430 of JXXA01004020.1, read as the reverse complement.
TCTGTCGTCATTTCGAAAACATTTCCACCGTCATCAACTCCAGCTACATATCGAGTTGCATCGCGATTTCGAATTCCATTATATCGAGGGTAAGTATGGTCATAAAAGAAAACCGTGTTCATATTAGTGTTATAGAATGTAATTCGATTATGCATCTACCTTTAACACAATTAGCTCAACGACGGCCAATCGACAGACCCGGAAACGGATGGCCTGTTCGTGGAGAGTGTCGCCCGGCTGCTGGAGGTGCTTTACGATCCGTACCTAACGTGGAGAAGCTACCTGCGCGACCAGCATGCCGATTACTCCAGCCTGAGCTACAAAATCGCCCAACTGCAACCGGAAATAGTGCCATTCATATACGATTGCTTCCAGAGTGGTAAGGTTACCAGAAACGCTCGGATTGGCAAGGATTTGGTCCATATTCTTGGAGCAATCATCGCAGGATCTCAGGTAACGACATGTTAGCATAGTTGCTTCGTATAAAGGGCGAAGCTTATGAAGAGTTTAAATGTTTACTCGGTGCTGGGTATTACGATGGATCTGGTTTGGTTTCACTGCGAGACTGTCTATTTTACTTCTCGTTCTTGCTACACTGAACTTCAACGATAACCACTGATTAGGTAGCTTTAGTTAGTGTCCCGCCACCCAATGTCAATTCGTACTATTTAAATAATCCCGTTGGTGAAGGAAACGATCGTGCTTCGGTGAGTTGCGTTGCATTTTTTCTATGCATGCCTGCGTGCTTTACTTTTGGCGATGATGTTTGCTTGCTTCAAGTCCCACCCATCTTCCCCTTCTCCGCCATCGTATGATTGATACTAATAGGAAATTTTTGAAATTAATACATGAATTACTAATATTGTTGAGTACATGTTTTCCTTTGTAGACGTTGAATTATGACCTAGATTTGTTTCGTTGCATGTCGCTTGCATTGATATAGTTATATTTGATGGCCTTTAGCTGCCCACTCCGATTCTAATACAATTGTTTTATCACCTTTTTACGTAGCACAACGGACTACGTGCCATAAGCCCTGCAACCGTTACCATCATTATAGATGTAATTTCCAAATGGGAAAGCGATACAGAGCTTCGGCAGCTGATGCTGCACTGTTTCGCGTTGATGGCAGTCATTCTTCAAAAGTCTAGTCCAGAACAGGTAGGCCATTTGAGGATCCTGCTTGATGTGTATCTGCTCATTATCCGTCCTTTTGTTCGTTTCAGCGCCAAATCGATCTGCTGACGATTTTCCAGCTGTATGTCGGCGCGATACGTGATCTGCTGATGACGGAACACTTCCTACCGAAGTCGTCCTCGGTCGGTAGCTTCGAATTGTCTCACGACGATGATAACTACCTCGATGTCGGTGCGCTTTGCGCGTCGGTAGCGATAGTGCGCGAGTTTATACCGGACCATGCAAACAAACTGATTCTGTGCAATGCCCTGTTCGAGGCCAAATTTCTCGCCTGCTTGGTTCAGATTCCCGAACAAGTGAAGGTAATTGTTTTTTAAGTGTTTTTCTTTCTTTATTTGAAAATCACATAACCGTTGCTTTTCGTCTTCATTCACACGGATTTGGCTTTGCAGAAATGGAACATTGATCACCAAGCGCTCGGCACGGTGCTGGTGGAAACGCTGCAAAAATTGTGTTACCATTCGGAGAAGATGCAGTACAATCTAATGCACACAAATTTCATCAATGTGCTGTTTGAAGGCCTTAAAGCGTTCGGCAAACCGTCGTCCGGTTTGATCGAACGATGTTTGGGCTTTGCATTCGACGAGCAGGACGCGCGCCAAGTAAATCCGGTGGTCGTCACGAAACTAATCGAATGGATACCGCTGATGGGTGAAAGTGAACAGAATGTGCTAAGTGAGGTGCTGTTGAAGAAATGTGCCGGTACGATGCAAAGGTAAGGTGCGCAAAAGTTATTCGATGTGTTAAACTAGTCCAACAAACGATTCATAAAGCGATGAACAGTGCTAGTTTTAAATTGATATTAAAATAGTGAGTATGTCCACTGTGCCAGATGGAGAGAGTAATTAACATTTCGCTATCAAATGGACTGTTTCAACGCGAGTACGATTCTGTGAAAAATTTCTATGATGAATCGTTTCTTTAACCATAGTAGCCCAAATGAAACGACAAGGAATCTTCACTAGACATTGAGGAACTGTGCACTATAAGCAATCTAAACCTTGCGTTCTTCCGCATTTCAGCAAACAACACGTCTGCAGCCAAAAAACGATCAAACGCATCGTAGACGTTTGTTTGGCGTGCTCTTCCGATCGACTCTCGTCCAAATGTGCGATCAATCTTCTGAAGCTAGTCGAGGAGCTCGCCAAGTATAGCATCTTCCCGGCAGAAGTGAACAGCCTGTTCCGGCTGCTGCGTGCCGAGACGAGATTTGAGTATCGCAAACAATTACTTGAGACGCTGCTACGAATATCGCAGCACCGCAGCACCGTCGGCGTTGTGCCGGACCACTTTCTCGACATCCAGTCGAACACGAGCGGCATCACGATACCGGAGATACGCAAGTGGGAAACGACGCACGGGTTCGTCTTTCATGCCTGGTTGCGACTGGAGGAGGAACGGTCGATGGCACAAAACTATCGACGGCAGCTGTTCAGTCTCACCACCACCTACGGCACCGGATACGAGTTTTTCGTGCAGAAAAATGGCAACTTTGTGGTGAGCGTAATCACGAAGAAGGAGTTCTTCACCGCCACCGTGCAGTCGCCGCAGCTGCTCGACGGCCGGTGGCATTCGGTTACGGTTAGCGTGGTACCTCCGAAGCGGCTGTTTTCGTACCATCAAATTAACGTTTACATCGATTCGGTGCAGAAGCTCGGTTCGACGATGAAGTATGCGTCGTTTGCGGAAGTGTTCCACTACTGCTCGATTGGGGCGCCGTATAACAACTTTCGGAAGGTTTCGCACACTTCCCATCACTCAAACTCGGCCCGGATGAGCCCCGTGCCGGACGCGAGCGCCTCGCCGACCGGTGAGCGGGAGGAGAAGAGCCCCAAAACATCGTCCGGCCTGTTTCCGAACCTCATCGAGCGTACGTTCTTTCCCGGGCTGGTGTCGCAGGTACCGAACTACTTTACGCTACCGAGCAAATCGACTTCCTCGCTCGATCCGAGCGTAAAGTCGTATCCGATCGGTATGCAGGATTTAGTGTTCGGTGAAGCGATCTGCTTGAAAGGACAGCTCGGTGCGGTGCTGCTGGCCGACACGAACGTGAACTTGAAAAGCCTTTTCGAGGCGGGACCCAACGTTGCCCACGTTCTGGCGACGGACATAATCGAATCGTTTGATATGGCGTCGAAGTTTGTGTTCTGTTTCGCACCGAGCGCATGTTTCGATGGGCTGTGTTTGGATCTCGCACCCGGTAACCAGTACAACGGTCATCTGGTGGCGAGCGTTGCGCACACGCTCTCGCTACAAAACGCCCTGAACGGGATCGGTGGTACGGTGGCTTTGTTGCCCATCGTCGACGGAATCGCTTTACTGACCGACTCGGACATACCGTCCGCGAACGAGCTGATATCGCTAAGCCCGGTGGAATCGCCGCTGAAGGAGGCGGAACACTTTGGTGACTGGGAAATGCTGCAGTTGAACTCGCTGACCGAGGCAAAAATAATACAAAACCCGATCGCTTGCTTTCTCTGTCTGGTGCGTAACTTCATCGGTGGTAGTGAGCTGAACAAGGAGAACATGCTGAAGAACGACGCGATCGCCATCATCGGCTCGCTGCTGCAAAAGTGCAACGAGCGGCTGTTCGATGTGAACGTGCTGATGGCGATGCAGCTGCTGATCGAATCGATACAGAACGAAATGCCGTCCGGAAACATGGAGCTGCTGCATGTCTTGCACCGCGATCTGGTGTTTAACTTTCGCATCTGGGCGAAGGCGCAGTTTCAAATCGTGATCGGACACGTGCAGTACATCAGTACGATCATAAAGGATGATCGGAAATATTTTCGGCGCCATTTCGGTATACAGTTTCTGTTGGATGTGATACATGAACACTTTACGAGTGGTTCGACTTTGCCGCCGCAGGATGCGAAAATGGTACGGGAATCGCTGCTACGCATCGTTAAATATTACATCCAGAAAGAGGTCAACATCAAGGAGGTAAGTTGAGGTTGGGAACAGCTACCGGGGTGGGTAATGAGAGTAGTACCGGTTTTGTTTGTTTAAGGTATATGTTTGTGATCGATTTTTTGCTGTTTACATGTTTTAAAACTATTTGCGTTTTATAACCAATATAATAATTTTAAACTAGTTATGAGACACACAATTAGCAGTGAGTATGGAGGGACATAAACAGAAATGGGGTTCGTGTTCGTTTATTGTTGAAATCGTTCATTTATAAAACAAACTTATGTATCTTTTTTTTGCAAAATTTCTTTCCATTTTCGATGTTGAAAATTGAAACGAAGCGTTCTGAAATTTTATGGACAATCTTTTGCATAATTACTTTATGCACATCTCTTTTTTTCTCATTTTAGATATCAGCCTTACTTACGTTCCTCACGACGATAAAACACGAGGCAACGGTATGTGAGATTATTGATATGCTGATCCTGCTGATCGAAGGGAAACACGTAAAGGATCAGATTTTTCTGCTGATGTACGAACCGTACATGGCGGAAGCCATGTACACGCTGTTCATCGACCGGCACTTTGGCAGTGAAGTGCACACGAGACTCATCAAATTTATTACCGGCATGCTGTGCACGAAGCGTATCTCGGCCAAGCATAAGGCGGCCCTACGTCTGTACGACACTTACATCGAATGCCATAGTCTTTATCCGGGGCTGTTCTCGTTCATGCTGCCGTTCCGACTGGAACCGCACGTCATTCTCGGTTTGCTCGACCTCAATCTCAGCTCCGACACGGAAATGGGATACGCCGGGGCGCTCTGTCTGATCTATCACGCCAACCTGTCGGAGCTGTCGCTGAAGCTCGAGATAGCGCGACGGCTGATGACAAGTACGTTCACAAAACCGAAGGCCCCGCAGATGATAGCGAAGCAGGTCGGCTGGCAGGAGTCGATCGCCCGGTTGCTTATCAAGAAACCGGTGGAGAACCGACTGGAGGAGGGTGCGGACAGTGGAAAGCAACAAAATTTGCTCACCGACATGGACGAGGTGGTGAAGCGGGAGAGCGAATCGTCGGGCGCTGCGGTGGGTGGAATCGATGATTTGATCGTGTTCGATGAGGAAAATCTTGAGCTGCAGGTGCACGAAGGTGGTAAGCAACCGAACTCGTTCATGTCGGAAGCAGCGACGGCAATCGAGCACGAAATCAAAGAACTGGCGGACACGGTACAGGAGGCGGTGGTGGACAATATTGCCTCCTCGATCACGTCCGTCTACTCGGTCATTCGACAAAAGACGTCCGACATACAGGACACGATCGGGTCGCTAACGCTTAGCTTCGAGGAATCGTCGGGACGGAAGAAAAAATCTTCCCTCAGCAGTAGCAGCGACGAAAACGTGTCGCTCGATGAGTCGGGCTCGCTTGCAGGCACAGCCTCCATGGTGGTTGGGGAAGACTTGCAGTCAACCAAGAGTGCCGAAGAGTTGGACAGTAGTGCGGGCAACAGTGTTGATTCGGCGAGTGAAAAGTATGCGGACGATAATGAGGAGGAAAATCTCGTTTGCTTGGTGTCGAGCAGCTTATTCACCATTTTGTGGCGCGGCGTGGAGAACTCGAACGATTCCTGGCAAGAACGGGGCCAGGTGATGGCGTGCATCAACTTGATCGCGTTAAACAATAAACTGTACTGTTCGCATCTCGCGCTCCGCTTGCGCATTCTGGAGATGGGCGTTCAGGCAGCGCTGATCGATTTGGCAGAGAATGCACATCTCGCGCTAACGCACCAGCAAAATGCCGCTCAGCTGCTACGCCTGGCGTACGACCTGGTCGTGCTGGATCCGAACGAGGACGATTCGAAGAAGTGTTCGGTGAAGCTGCTGGACGGTGTCCTGTCGCTGCTCGACATACTGATGGTGTTTCAGCAGAGCAGCAGTGACGATTGGTCCGAGATGTCACACCTTTGTCTGGGTTTGCTGCTAAAATGTGCGCACAGTGCAAACTCGGAGATCGTGGCAATGGCGACGGCCAAACTGCACGCCTTGCTACAGAACCGCATCAATCAAGATCCGGCCGAAATAGGCTACCTAATGTACAGTCTCAACCAGGCCATGTGCAGTGCGATCGAAGTGGACAACTCGGAACAGTACTCCTTCCTTATACCGGTGATGAAGGCGCTGCTTGAGAAGTCGCGTACGGTGCTGGCATTGGCCACACATACACCCGACCTGCCCGCGACGTCGTCGGGGCCGATTTTCTTCCAGGATTTTCAAACGTACTGCGCTAGCCGGCAGTGGATCACGTTTATCGAGAAAATGGTAAGTGCAACACAATATTCTACTTCTTCTACATTACAGGTATACTTGCTGTAAGCTTATACACTTAAAGAACTGCCAAAGATCTTGGCATTCTCACAACAGTGCACGCGATAGGAATATTAGCCTTTATGAGATTTGATTCGGTGGTCTAGTGACAACGGTCATCCCTTTCTTTATCCAAATGATTGCCTATCAAATTTATGGTACATAAATTGAAACAATTTAAAAAAAAATCAAAATGATATCATTCAACTATTGTCAAGCTGATTCTCAACAAACCCTCTTTTTCTCATTTCCCCAACAATGTAATCAGTTTGGTGCAATGTTTCCCTTAACATTTATTTTTTAATAAACTTTAAAACAGTTTAATAAATAACCTTGACATCCTATATCGACCTACGCGACAACAAAACGTAACGAAACAATACTTTTACGCGGTAATGCTACTGGAGGATAGAGAGATAGAGATTCGCACTGGTAAAACGGCAACGAAAACGTTCGGCGAAACAAGGGCCATTCCTCGGCTTCACGCTTTTTTCGTCGTTTCCGAGAGATCTTTCTTCTTGCGATTTCCGCGCGAACGCGTCCCTATATCGCTGATGTCGTCGTAATTTTCCTGGTCATCATCGTCATCAAGCATCGTATAATCGAGGCTGCTCGTTGCGCTGCGGTACTGCTGCATGTCTCGTCTCCTTGTCGGCAGGAAGCCGGCCACATGGCCACCACCACCTCCGCCTTGGCTCGTGCCGGCGTAGTAACTGTGAGAATTTGACTTCTGGATCGATAGTATGTTTAAGTCTTCCAGCCCGATCGGTTTCGCTGGACGATGGGCCTGGCTGCTCGCTGAGTTACCTTGGAAGTAGTTGCCCAAATCCGAATGCTTTGCATCATATTCCACTGATTTGCTGGTGGAAACCGAGGACGACGTCGACGGCGGTGACCGGTGGTGGATAGCATCGCGTCCCTTGCCCGTGTTACCGTGCTTGTTCTGTGATGAAAGCAGCACAAAGTTGGACGGTGGCGAGTCTTCTGCCCGGGACACTCCGGTTACGCCAGCGGGCTTCGAATGTTTGATTTGCTTCTTGGGCTCAAAGTCCAGAAACTCGTCCGCATCGATCGCTACCTGATGGAAGTCGGAGCTGGAACCGAACGCATCCCGGAGATCATCCGTGTCGAGGTTGTGTGCGATTGACGAACCGGGCAGCTTCGGTTTCTTCTTCCGGCGGCTTTTCACGCGCTTGCCACCGATGTCTTCGCTAGCGGTGGGAAACTGCTCGTCGGACGAGTCTTGTCCGTACGGCTGCTTGCTTTTGACGGGGATCTTTTGCGTCTCCGACGCACCATCGTAGTACGACGAGAAGGAGGTGAAGTGATCATCTAGTGGTTTGTTTGGGTTCGTTTTCGTCGGCGTGTGGAACTGCTCCTGATCGTAGCGAGTCGGTAGATTCGGAATATAGTCTTCCTCGCTAGCTCCGATCGAACTGTGGGAGGTGGTGTGCGTGGAACTTACGCCACCATTGTGTGGTGATCGCTTGTACGACGTTCCGAAGTCGCCGGATGGTTCGAACAGGTTGGATTTGGGATTCGATGGCACCTCGTACGACGTGAGCGGCGTTTTGTACGGATCCTTTCGGTGCTTCTCGAGTGGGAACTGATGTTTGGAGGAGCCAAGGTCGCCGAAGGAGGACGACGTGTCGGAGTAATAGTTGTTCTTTCCGGACGGAGTGGTGTACGTGTTGATGGACGTGGAGTCGGCGAACGATGGCTGCTTGTTGCTCGAGTGCGAGTAGCTGTGGGAGTATCCTCCGATGTTTTGCTTGCCTACACCCGGGAACGCGTCGAACCCGTTGGATGACTCCAGGAACGATGGTACCTTGGAATCGAATGCGCTAGGTCCGTTGCCGAAGGTAGTTTTGGAAAAACTGGCATCGAAGTTGGAGATGTCGAAGTTAGGCTTCCCGAACGAGGAGGAAGATGATGCGCCTCCGGGGTAGTTATCCGA
>JXXA01004017.1:0-18448 GCA_000956255.1 Anopheles punctulatus | reverse complement strand
AGAGGACGGAAGAATCGATGATGAAACGGACGACGATTCCACAAACCGGAATGTAATATCAAATTCCTTAGCGCAACAACCATCCAGCGAAAAGGCTTTTAATGTCCTCGATGTCGTTTAACTCCGAGCACAGTTCTTCAGTTCTTTTCCACAGAGCAATTTTCAGAGTCCTCGGATGTGCAGGGTGCCCCGGGCGAGGATGGTAGTGGCAGATAATAATATTTCCTTCTAGTGCTATTACCTCGTTTTTTCTGTTGTCGTCGACTTGCTTTCAGTTTTTTCCTCCATTCCTCCTCAGTCAGCCTTTCAGCGCACTGCTTTATCCGAGGCGAAAGTTTCCTCTTTCTAGCTTGCTTACGCGAGGACAAAAAATGAACTATTCCGGATCGATATGGATTGCCTTATTGTCATTCTCGCCATGTTTGCTACGTGTAGGGGTGGGTAGCTTCTTGTCGCGCTTTTCATGTCCACGGCCAATTTGTTCGACCGGACGCTAGATGCGTTTAATGTTCGTTTAGCTTCGTTCGTTCTGTCACGTGAAAATCGAATTGGTTTTTGTGCTCGAGAAATGTAGCTGTTAGTTTTCTTTGTCGTGTTTGGGAAGTAAGTCAGGTGCATTCGTTGGGGTAGTTTCATGCGTGATTGCACACAGTGCATTGCACGCCCGTTGGGATGAAGAAAGAGAACAATATCGTCAGTGGTGCAGATTACCAGAGAAAGTCATCGAACGATAGTAACTTTTATCTTCTGCCATTAGCAGTTACTCCCTTTAGAAGGAAGTATGCTCTGTGGTGTGGGTATCTGTTTGGTTTTTGGAGAGTAATTAAATGGCACTATTACACACTCAGATGGAAGAGATCGTTTGTTGAGAAGTTTGCACTCGGTTAGTAATTATTGATAGACTCATTAGAGGATCGATTCACTGAGGCAATTGCTTTGTCTTTCTGCTAGTTGATGCTTAATACAGTTAGCACCAGCACATGCCATGTGACTTACTGAAATGCTAACCTGATTGCAATTGTGCAACTGTGCAATCTAGTATATTTACTCGAACCTAACGACTTATTTGATTTATTGTAGCGTTTTTTGCTATTACATATCCTAAAAAAAAAATCGTTACTGTTTTATGATGCAATGACTGATTGTATAATGCGGTCGGTTTCCTTCTCATATTTTCCTCTTATTTTAATTTGCTTGAACAAACCTTCCTATAAATTATCATTTTATCACCCTAACCATTTTGTGCAAACTGGCTGTACCTAAAAAGCATTTCACATAAACGCGGAATTGCACGATCAGATTGGCATAGCGATGTACGGAAAAGCAGCTATTACCTTACCAAATTAGATGCAATTCTGCAGGGTACTTTATAGCGCTCATTATTTAGCCAATTTGTGATGAAGCACCGACTTACGACGTTGAGAGAGAAAAAGGCATCACGCTTGAGTTAAGGGAATGGAGAGTGGGGGTATGCGCGAGGCAGACATAAAATCAATAAAAACATAAACTTTGACGGATGACTTCCGGTCTTGGATTCTGTTGCTGCTAGCGCTAGCGCTCCGTGTGAAAAAGGCTAGATAGGGCTGAAAGGCGCGGGAAAGGAATGCGAATGTTTGAACAGAAAACTGGCAACGCGTGTGTGTTTTACCATTCGCTGGTTCTAGATCTGGTTTCGAAGTCGGGTGTATTGCGGCGCTGGTTGCAACTCCTGTCCCTTCCCGTTTTCTGACTTCCGACGTCCGAGCGATGTTTGCCAGCTATTAAACATACACCCCTACAAAACATACATCATCCATGAATTAATGATGTTTGCCGTTTTCCCCATTCCTAGCACACCCGGAAACTGAAAGCTCTGTAGGAGGAGCAGAAGATGTGACAGGGTACAGGTTGCCATTCTGACGCAGTCGAACTTGGCAGTCCGCGAAAGCGCGTTTTCCCCGGTGCTTCCCCTTTAGATACTGGCTGTCGTGAATCAGATCGACATTCTGCCAGTACGCCACGCGGTAGCGCTCGGCCATGGATGGTTCGAACACGGTGCGAGTAAATCACTTGTCAACCGAGAAAGGATCTCTTCGGTGGTCTAATTCAATTATTTCTCGATTACACTATCATGTTTGTTTGCTAATGTTGGGTCCTGCGGCGCTCTGAACAGCGCTCCTGTCGTGGTGTTCTCTTTACATAGCTACCACTCTCGTACGATGTTATTACAACCCTACTGTCAGGAATATACACACCCAGTACGATCATATGTTCATTATTCTGACTGGTAGCATCCGCTGCGACGACCAATTGAGTGGCGTATGTGGAAACATAATCCTCCGGTTCGTTTGTTTGTCTCGCGTACCCACCGTTGTCAGGGTTAACTGGTAAGACGAAAGGGGTGGAAAAGGAGTTTTCAGATAAAACTTTGACGATATTAACATCCTCATCACCATTGTTTGAACACATCCTCCTGGGAGAGAACCCACCGACGTTATATACACACACACTGTATCAGTAGTGTTACTGCCATCTCTTCAATGTAGCAATCTGCTTGAGTATTCGCGATGTATTTGATGTGTGCCTACGATGCGAGTAATATTTGATTTCCTTATATTGTTCAGTGCATTGTCGATGCGCAAATCTTCAAGGCAGCGGATGTCTATAATAACGAATCCATTTGCTAAGAGAAAAACAAATAAGGAGGTGCAATTTTCACCGTTCTTATGACAAGATTGGCAAATCGACTCGTTTGTTTCGCTTCGCTGCGTAATTGTGCGGAGATAGGACATTACGTGCACGGTGTTAGGTGCTCTTTCTCGTGCAATCGTGCCGAAATGAAGCGAACGAACTTGCCAGAGCGCTTCATGACGACCGTTTGTTGCTGATAAGCCCGGTTTGTCATCCTCCCGTTCCGGATGGTTGGAAGGACATGTCAGCTATAGATAGCCGATGCTGTGGTAGCTCTACTCCCCATACACATTCTACGCCGGACCGGCTTTTCGGGGCTGTAACTCTGACTACTATTATTGCTGATGATTCGAAAGAATCAGTGAAGGCTAGTGTAATAAAAAAGCAGGAGCGGTCATCTAGGGTAAACATGTGTGGATGTGATAATGTTGACGGTTAAAGGATTTTCTAAAGTGTATGTGTGTTTGTGTGTGTTATAACTGTTTTCTACGCTTGTCACAGCCTAACATGTGTAAGAGTGTGGTTTCTATAGTTTTGTCACGCGACTAAATGATTACAAATTTTGCAAAATAATACTGAAGAAAAGTTCAGAAAAGTTTTATAAACAAGCTCTAAATCAACGCTCTTGTTAAGAGTGGATATAAGTTTCCAATAGAGGTGAAAACTCTTAAAATCGTTTTTTCAGTATCGGAAAAGCTGTGTTAGCTTTGCGAAATCGCTCTTCATTATCAACAGGTGACAACAAGAGGGATATGGCCCCATTTCGACAAGGATGCTGCTATTGATACCGGTTGAAACGATATCGATTGATGCTGGTACAATCAGCTTTTTCTGACCACCCACGATCGTTTCCCGTGTGGGTGGGTTGTAAAAATAAACCTTTTTTTTTTGGAACAGACTGAATCTTCATTTTCACCTGCTATCTAAGCATCTCACTCGGTTATTTTTTCCGCATCTAATCCACTCTATGGGGAAATAAGCTTTGTAGTGGGCGACCAGAAAAACACAACGCTCGATTAGATCTGCTGCTGTAACTTCACGGGATTGCGGGTGTATTTTTCTTTGCTAAAAGCGGCACATGCACACAGGCACACAGCAGGTTCATTTTCTGCTTACTGATGCTCGTAGAGCGTTTTCTGCGCCCTTGGGACGCCGGCGTCAAGAACGAGACGATGATTGAGTGTATCGGAAGCGTTGCAAACGGAGCACCGAGGATCGGGAGTTTTGCACTTACCGTGAAGGGTGGAGGGTTATTTTTACGTCCCTCAAGATCATACCCAGCCGAAGTGAAAGCTGTTAGCTTTCAGCGACTTTTTGTTGCACTCCTACAATAGCCCCACCATCCTGTAACGAAGCGAACAGCTGAGGATGGTTTTCAAGAGCGCTTGGTTCGATAAAAAGACTCTAACACTTTGATGGAAAGTCGCCTTTCTGCCTTTCGTATTATGGGGATTATGTGTTAGCGCAGTTTTTTTTGAGCCGCGATTTTATAGCGTCCTAGATGTATGTGCGTATGTGCTAATTTGAGAACATGTATAACTTTAATGTTTGAGTTCTAGGTTTACCCAGCACTTTATGCCAACAACGTGATGCGATCCAATCGCTTTATTTGAAAGATTTTTTTTTCTTCACTAAGACACCCGCGAGCTGTGGTATGCTTAGGGAGTGTAGTAATTTGTTTGTATGCTTTGGGATGTTTTCTCGGATTTTTCCATTCCGCTGCAAGTAATAATTTCAACCATACTATAGATGCTTTTTAATTTTTTCGTGTTGTGCTGTGTTCTTTTATTTTCTTGCAGATATCTCCAGTGGAAATGGCTCGAAGCCCAGCCGGTTACTTACAAAACTTTCCGCATGTATCGCGTCCTGGGAAAGGGTGGCTTCGGTGAAGTCTGCGCATGTCAGGTAGGTAGCTCGTTCCTTGCTGGCAGCAAAAAGCTTTAGCCTTTCCCTAAATATACTTGCAGGCAAGCGGGGCGTTGGGGTTTTCTTTTTCGACACTTTCCTTTATGCCACAGCAACAGCGACGTTAACGCATTTATAGGCGGACGAATTTAGGAACGAACGAAGAAGATTGAACTTTATCAAACTCCCTTGAGAACCGATTTTTTGTGTGAATTTTGTAAGATTTATAGTAAACAAACTCACACTGTGGGACTGTCTTTTCCTGATGTGAGCGTAAAATTATGAATATGTAAGTGTTTGCTGTTAAAAAAAATACTTGAAAATCAATTCATTTTTCAATCTCACATCCTTTAGACCGAAAGATGCTTGAGGAGTTTTTTTTTGCATGTAACGTCTTGCTAGGCGTCTCTACATTTGGAAATGCTGTCAATTAGTGTCAAAGTGTTCAGCAAGTAGGCATACTTAGCTTATGGTGCAATAGTACAAGAAAGAAATTACATAAATATTTAAATAATAACTGTTGCTTATTGGCATAAATCCTGCTCTTTAAAATACCACCTATTTGTTGTTGATTAAGCATTAGTTACCTCAAAATAATTTCTGTAATGCATATCAAGAAAAGTCTCAGTTCCATAGTTGAACGAACAGTTTACGCAATAGAGTAATCTCAATTGTAGTATTTGATAAAGTCTGGATAGTCCGTCGAGTTACCAGTTGCAATTATGCGCGCCGTACGTCTCTCGTTCCGCATCATCTGAGTATGGATCACTGCATGTTTGCAGCGCGCAGCGCGTCAACGTATCGATTTTCTTAAAGCACTGTGCGATTACACGCTAATCCGGCACAGACTGGAATGGAGAGGACGCCCTGTGATTATACTGGGCTTACAACGTTTGCTGGGCGTACAGGTCAAGCAGCCTGGAAATCTGTTGTACCGCATGGAATGGATGACAACATTCGCAAGGAAAGAATTTCCCAATCTTCTTCCTTCCACCGCCGACTGTCACTCGCAGCTTATTTCGCACAGAGCAGTACCCTTGGCATCGCCAAAGGGCACCGCGACTGATGTTGTGATTTCATCGCAGAAACGTTTTACAATCAGCTTCAATACTTCCTTTCCCACGCTCTACCACGCTCCAATCTGCTTAGACCCAAGAATAAGGTGAAAAATTCAACGGCTTGCAGTCTCCTTCCAGGGAAGGACGTGTTTTTACTGCTATCCCTCTTCCTATCTTAGTCCTTTCAAGATTTCATGTGATAGAAGAGGTAAACATGACAGAAACTGTCCCGCTGGGAAATGTGAATGCGCGTTCGTGTTTACGCTTGCTGGTCGCAACATCATTGAAGGAGCTTATCAACATAGGAAAAATCAGAGAAAGCAACACCACCGGAGAAGGATTATTAGGAATAAGCAGCGGCGGTGAGAGATGTAACTGTTATTAATATTGATTAGGATCAAGCAGAGCATTCCAGCTGCATTGCTATCCTCGTAAAAGCCCTAATCCAATGTGGAATATGGTTTACGTGTTGCAAATCCTTACAAGCGTGTAAATTGTCGATAATTCTTCCAATACCCTGTTACGGAAAATGAGAAAGGGTTGAGCGATGGAATGCACGGGATTGGATGACCGCGTTCATCTCGATTCTCAAAGGAACGAATCGGGCGTGTTTCCGAGGTCTTCCTCACTGTGCTCCGTTAATGGAATCCGTTGAACGATTTCTCCTCGATCTGCTAGCACTGCTTTGCAATGCAGGTAATTTGTATGCAGAAGCGCATCAGTGATAAGTTCAGAATGTTGAGTGGGATGGAACACGTACCCGGTTCCATGGCATCAGCCCGGCGATGGATGGAAAACATTCAGTTTAGCGCTGGCTAACGTTCTTATTCCGTACGGTTTGTCGAGAAAACTCGGACCTGAAGCTGGTGATAGTTGGTTTTGTAAAAACGTCTGTTTGGAATGCTTTAAGAATTCATTATGTTCGGAAAATGCAGCGGAAACGGTACAAGACACGAACCGGAGAGGACAACGACGATGAAAAACTGAACATAAATATGGACGAGTAAATTTCTCGTAGGTTCATTCTTTTGAGCTCCGTTGTATTGATCGTTCCCAGCGTTTTATGATGTTTGTAAATCAAATGTAAATTGAGATATCGCCAACGATAACAATGTGTCATCATGTTCATAGAGCGAAAGAGAGAGAGAATGAGAGAGAAAGGAAGAGAATGAAAAAGAGAAAATGAGAGAAAAAGGGAGAGAAAGGTAGAAAAAGGGAGAGAAAAACAGAGAGAAAGAGAGAGAGAGAGAGAGAGAGGAGAGAATTTTACAGAGATAAAAAGAACGTATGGAAAAACCAGAAATAGAACGCAGAATTTCCACTTCAGCGTATCGTTTAAATTCTCCGTGTTTGACTTTAAAAAAAACCGACATATCAGCTTTTTTTGTATGAATAATTCATTCCCTTTCGTTGGGATCCATGTTACGGCTAACTTTCGTCGTAGTATTGGGATTCCTCCCGGAGAACATACCTACTTAGCACCGTAACGATAAGCCCGTTTGCTTCATATTAAAGGGCATATACTGTTTGATTTTGGTGCATCCATTCACGCTACCGATACGTGTAGCAAACGAATGCTGCATTTTATTGAAGACATTAAGTCTTGATTTTAAACGGCATCGATTGTAATTCTCAGTAAAATGAATTTAACACTTCTTGAGCAAACATCAATGCACGTGCTCAGGTAATTGAATCAATCGATTGAACAAACATCTAATTGTGTCTATTTGTTTCATCAGCTACTTCTATAGTTCGCAGCCAGGCGAAATAATTTGGACTGCGGGGTCAAGCCGAATAATTATTTCACTAACGTTTACCGTACTGTTTTCAATTGAATTCGTAGGTACGAGCGACCGGAAAGATGTATGCTTGCAAGAAACTGGAGAAGAAACGTATTAAAAAGCGGAAGGGGGAATCGATGGTGCTGATAGAGAAGCAGATCCTGCAGAAGATTAACTCACGGTTCGTTGTGAACCTGGCGTATGCGTACGAAACTAAGGACGCTCTGTGTTTGGTGCTGACGATTATGAACGGTAAGGCAGTGTTGCTATGTGGTAAACCGTAGAGTACAATTGTAAACTTATCGGTCTCTAAAACTGATTTCACAGGAGGTGACTTGAAATTCCACATCTACAACATGGGTGGCGAACCTGGTTTCGAGCTCTCTCGGGCGCGATTCTACGCGGCGGAAGTGGTCTGCGGGTTGGAGCACCTACATCAACAGGGAATCGTGTACCGAGACTGCAAACCGGAAAACATCCTCTTGGATGATCATGGTCACGTGCGCATCTCGGATCTTGGGCTGGCCGTGGAGATTCCGGAAGGTGAAATGGTCAGGGGGAGAGTGGGAACTGTTGGTGAGTATGACAATGCCGACGGGTCCTGATACGATGTGATAACTTTTGTGCTATTCATTTTTACTTGCCATTGTAGGTTACATGGCCCCGGAGGTGATCGACAATGAGAAGTATGCATTCTCACCAGACTGGTTTAGCTTCGGGTGTTTGTTGTACGAAATGATCGAAGGACAAGCGCCATTTCGCGCACGCAAAGAAAAGGTGAAGCGCGAAGAGGTTGATCGGCGGGTGAAGGAGGACCAGGAAAAGTATTCGCACAAGTTCAGTGACGACGCCAAATCTTTGTGCCAGCAACTGCTCGTGAAAGCTGTAAAAAATCGGCTTGGATGCCGCAATGGACGGCACGGGGCTCGTGAGGTGAAGTTGAATCAGTTCTTCACCAGTGTCAACTGGAAACGACTCGAGGCGGGATTAAATGATCCTCCGTTTGTGCCAGATGTAAGTACAGACGAGTTTAAACGAATTGTCTGTTGGAGTGTTTTGTTTATTTTTAAGTAACAGTGATTTTTATTAATGTTGATCTTGTTTTGACAATTTTTATAGCCCCATGCTGTATATGCCAAAGACGTACTGGACATTGAACAGTTCTCTACGGTGAAGGGCGTTAATCTGGATGCAACAGACGAGAATTTCTACACCAAGTTTAACACTGGATCCGTCTCGATACCTTGGCAAGATGAGATGATAGAAACCGAATGTTTCCGAGAGCTTAACGTGTTCGGTGCAAACGAGTGCCCGACGCCAGACCTACTCATCAATGCTCCGCCTGTAGTGGAGAAGCCAGGATGTTTCCCGTTCCGGAGAAAAGTAAGTATGCGAGTTTAACGGGTAGTTTTCGAAATCAAAGGAAATAAAATTATAATCTTTGTTACAGAAAAAACAAACACCCCGCGAGAAACCGGTTCCGTTCAACGAGAAACTACTATCCTCTAGTCAAACGACGGTCAGCTGTAGCCAGGCGCCAAATGAGAGTTGATAGGTGCAATAACATGGATTCAACATTAAGCATGCTGGTAGTGCAGTGGGGCAAGCTCTTAAGCATTGGCGTTCAGCGTAACCAGAGAAACTGTTCATCCCGGCGATGACGTTAAACAGGAGGAGAGCTACCCAATATCCGTGGTAGCAACTTGCGAAAGATCACAGCAACTCGCTACGCGATCATTGTTCTTTGCCACAAAATAGGCTACGATCGGTGTTAGCAGTTTGGTGTTGTGGCAATGCACGTAAACAAGTATTGCATCTTTCCCTTTATGGAATCGTACTGTCTCTCAACGCAGTCACACTCAGTCAATGGTACACAATTAAAAACGCACATAAACATTTTCTCTCATACGCACGAATAGTAGATAATGAAACAAACCTATAGAATGGAGGAATATTTAACACAAAACCTGTCCGGTAGCAAGAGAGGCACCCAAATACCGCTACGATATAAGATGAAATTGATTTTCGGTGACTACTGGAAGACGAAGCGTAAGAATTTCTTAGCAGATGAGTGAAGCTTTCGTCCAGCTACTTCGTACTTCATTTCAAAGAAGTGTGCAGTACTGAAGGTAAGACATACTGAACGTTTGATATGATTTTTATTGGTGCAACCTTTTTGCATCTCTTTTTTATTTGAAATCAAATGATTGCATTGTGAATATTACAATATATTATTATTGGTTTGTTTTAACTCTGTCACAATGCACAACAGGATGCTTCTACTCAGTTCAGTGGACACCCTGACAATGGTGGACCATAATAGTTATTGTTTTCCTTGCTGATAAAGCTTAGTTGTTAAGACTTTGACTTTGAATATTGACTTTGAGCCTCAAAATTTATAACGGAAAACATTTTGTGTTAATATAAACTGCCAGCGTGGTACATCACAATCACTGAACATTGAACAAATATAAACAAACTTTTACCAAAGCATAAAGTGCGTTTGCCAAACGAGAAAAAGGTTCCCCGGTTTACATTCGCTTTCGTGTCTGTCCTGGGGTTAATGAGCTGCTTTGGTATCGAAATTTGTCGATACATAAGAAATAAGTGTCTTTCCAAGCTCAAAACTGGCCTGTGAGAATTTTCGTTTTGGATTTGTGTGCTTTTGGGGCAGCTAGGAAATTTTAAATTAACTGTCGAAGGCGTATTCCCGCGGTAGTAATTGTATCATTATTAGCAGTTGTAAGATCGTAGAGACGCAATTGAAGTGAACATATAGTCGATCTATTCAAAATAATCAGTACTAGATACTGTTATCTACAGAAAGGCAATATAATAGCTATTTTCAAACGCATGAACCGAATCGAGCTGTAGAAACGATCGTTTTCAATTTCAATTTGACCTCCCTTTCGTGTTCTACGTTTGTGGTACTCATGGTTCATGATTGACGATTGAAATGCTCATTTTTAAGTAGCTTATTTTGTTCAGACAAACAAATTGCTGCTTATGCTGTAATCGTATGTTGTCCTCATAACGTTATTTTCTCAGCATGCTCAGACCAATCAGCAATGTCTAGCATATTTTCTGAACAGCTTTCTAAATATTTTGTTTTGAGCATTTTTGAATCCGTATCCGCAGCCGTACAAAAGTGGAGAGGGATGTACTTAAACAAAGAAACTCTTAATGTTCGAATAGTTGAAAAGACACCTTTTCATCAATTTTCATACTCATGTACTAATGAATTATAGGATTAATGGACGACTCTTCGTGGCTATATGAGGTAGAAGGAAAAGAGAAATTGAATTAACTTTATCGCACGCATACTATTCATTATATAGTCAAAACACACACTCCTCCCATATAACAAAAAAAAAAACTCATAAAAAACTTAGAATCTTCCTGACTTCTCTGAACTAAAAATGTGCGCAAAGCAAGCAAGAAGGATGACGAAATCAACATTACAGCGTCGCAAGTCATAAAAATTGTAATATTATAACAAGTTACCGGAAAAATGCGCACATAGCAAAGTATAGATGTACGACGAGGCGAATAAGAAAAGGCATAACAAATACGAAATGAACAAAGAACAACAAATAAAAATGGAATGAGTGAAAGCAATCATTTACTAGGGCTGTTTTAGCTTTAATCAATGTGCAGTTGCTGCGCGAGAGCAGCAAAGGGCAGGAGAAGGAATTGTTTAGCGTTTTTAATCAATCCTTAAAGTATTGTGTTCAAAGCATCTAGTATCCAATCGAAAGCACAAAATAGGGAAAGCGAGTGCGTTTTGTGTTCGATCGTATTTTTTATTTTTACATCGTATCCTATACACAGCATTTGTTTTAAGTTTTACGTGACTGCGCATGTAAAGTACGCCTGTTGGTGTTCTTGTATTTTATTTAATTTTACTTATCAAACCTAAACATAAAAATACATCAATATTTGTGATTGAGCTGTGCATAATTGTTTTAACGCAGATAATGTATGCGCTTTTTTTTAAATACTAGCATCCTCAGACAACGCTCGTTCAGTTGACTAGGTTTGAGAATTAGAATATTGTAATAATTTAGGAGAATTGAGCTCCGACTCTTGTTCGCCCTTCTCTTAAAGACAAAACACTGGCGCTGAAGAAATTATGAAGATAGAACGGTTCTCATAACGTACGGTTCATAAAACGAAATAGAGAAGAAGAAGAAAAACGTAGCACAAAATCACCACACCCCCGTTGTGTGCAACAAGTTTTTTATCGTCTTGTATATAGTAGCGGGTAGAGCTATAGTGCAGGTGACAAATCTTGCGCGACCGAGAAATAAAGAACAAGAGCGATACTTCCAACTCCCTCCGATTGTTCCGAAGTGATGCGAAACGAAATAAAAAATACGCCAATCATTGCCGGGCGATGTTTCATTTACATAGGCGCTGTAGAACCCGGTAGAAAGAAATCGACACTAAACAGGTCGAAATCTTTTTGCAAAACAAGATATTTTACGATCATTATCTTCTATGTGTGTTACATTTATTAATTTTGTTTGGACGCATATGCTGAGCAGTACAGGAATGTGTATATCTAAACAATACCACTCGATGGCTACTATATTGGAACTCACTACTACGAACAAGTTCGTCAGTGCGAGACAGTTATAGTCGAGACGTAGCCAAAAATTGGCATCTTCAAGCTCATTTACCATGATCATACAAAATTTGAAATAGTGTCGATGTGGAAGCGGAAAGGAAGCAGTAGTGTGTGCAAAATTTATTACGTGTGCGAGCTAGTTAGGCTGGGTAATTGGATTGTATTTGCTAGCGCATTCTACCGAATGGAGCCAACAAAAGCCAACTATAGAGTTTCATTGAAAACACATAGAAAACATAAAAAAAAACTAACATGAGAATTATAATGAAATTTTTACGTGTAGTAGCAGATGGGAAACAAAATTTTGACTAGACTCTTGAGAGAATAAGCGTAGTATGACAAATGAATGAGCAAAAAGAACTGGTCGTTTCTTGGCAAGAGCGCTGCTGGTAATGATGCGACTGTTAGAACAGGGGAAGGGATAGATTGCATACAAGTAAATAATAATAAATAGAAAAATTTAAGTTGATTGTTTGCTCACATAAGCAGTACAGCATGATGACTTTTCACACGTTAAAAAAAATCCTATCCCTACTTGTATTCCTAACCTCGTGTATGTTCTTCTATCGTTTATTTTACATTTCTACAAATATTTAAAACATTAAAACAATGTTGATTGCAAACAGGTATTATGAGTGGGATTATGAAAAATAAATAGTCCTCACTAATTAGGCTGATTGAAGTATCAATACTCAAACAGTCGTAAAAAATATTGTAAACAGCACAGCACTGCAGGCGATCGGTCGCATGACGTGAAGCACGTACCTCGCCGTCATCTCTTTTATTGATAAGCGACATGGAGTAGATGGGGCGTGGTAACGCGTGGTAAAGACATTAGTCGCATGAGCAATGAAAATTAATGAATGTGTAAGAGAAAACAGTGGTGAAGAAGAATATAAACAGTACACCGTCGATTCCGCCAGCTAGCTCGCCTGTCATACCATTAACTCCAATCGAACCGTACACTTGTCGATTGCGGAATGAATGATGAATCTCAATTGAGGCGGAACAATTCGCGCTGGGCAGATTGGGCGGAATGAAGAAACGCGCGTGAGTGCAGATACTGACTGCATCACGTTCCGATCGTTTGCGCGAATGGTGCGGCTTATTGTCTGCGTCCTTTCAAATTCGTGAAAACGTTGCAAAGAAAGCTGAGTGTTGCAGCAGAAATGTTGCATAATTGCTTCTTACAAACGAATTCGTAAAATATACAAAAATTGTTTCACCTTTTTTGGCTTCACCATGTGACAACAGGTCCAGCTAGTGCCATTATGGTGAAATATGTAATGAGTAATACCTTGTGGATTGCAATTTGCGTGGCGTTATCAGTGCGGAAGACCACAAGCAAACAGCAAAGGATCCTCGAACGATTTCGGTTCCCTGCGTCGAATGCTAACAATTTGACCGCTGATAAGTCCCGGCCGCCACAGAGCATGGTTTGTGCATAAACACGCACGCATACACAGTGCGGGATCTTTTTTGTTGAACGCTTGAGAAGCAGCTCGATTGACTGTTAGACGCAATCGGTGACACAATTACGACCGAAACGGCATTTATGACATTGGGAAGCAATTCTGTTGCTCTGTTTCGAGTAGCCTGTGTTTTTTTTTACTCATTTCACTCAGGCCGAGCAGTGTGCGGGCGATAGTCCCGTCCCGGTGCTCTGCGGATGGTACTGATCAGTAGCTGCACGGTCTTTCCCGCAAGTGGATCTTGCACGATGACTGGGTACGGTTTACTGCTGGCTGTGATTTTTCTCACCCTGTTCTACGCCGGTGAGTGTGCTATCGTGGACGTGAATCGCACATCCGCCCTCGAGGAGGCACGATTGCAGCGAGAAAACCTCGTGCGAAAATATTTGAAGCGGTTGAAGAAGGAGGAGGGCGCGCTAAAGCTGGTCGGTGGACGAGGTGATTACGAGGGTGAGTTTTGGTGAGACGATGCAGAAACTTCCAAGCATCCGCAGGAAAGCCATTTCTGTCAACGCAATGACGGATGACTACGGTGACAATGCGGTAACACAGCACGCTGGGCAGGCGAAGAAAGTTCCAAATCCTGGAATGAATGACAGGCGCTAAGTTAGGCTGCGATCAAAAGCGGGTACAATGTATCCATCGCCATCTGCGTCCGGTTCCGGCGGGTGTTTGATGCATGATGCAGCAGTAATCAGTGCGCCGGTGTGTGACAGTTCACTGACAATTGTTCTATTTTTCATCCCGTCGCTTGCTGTAGGCAATGTGGAAATATTTCACGCCGGTAAATGGGGTGCCATTTGCGATGACGAGTGGGACCAATCGGAGGCGGAGGTCGTTTGCCGGCAGCTGGGTTTCCCGGGGCACGTGAAACCAACGCACACGGGTCACTTTGGCCGGGCGAAGCGAAAGTTTTGGATGGACAATTTGTGGTGCGGCGGCAAGGAAGCGGAGCTAGCTGACTGTCACTTTGACGGTTGGGGCACGAACGACTGTGAGGCGGGCGAGGCAGCGGGTGTAATCTGCAAGCAGCACGACGCGATCCCAACGTCCACGCCGAAACCCGTCCCGACCGAGCTGAAGGTGCAGAAGGAGCGCGTCGGGCAGCAGCTCGAGCTCCGGCTCGTTGGAGGCCGTGTGGAGGGTGAGGGTCGGGTTGAGGTGAGAATCGTAAACGCGGACGGTGATGCAGGTCCATGGGGTAGTGTTTGTGGCGATGGGTGGGGTCTACTGGAGGGTAATGTCGCCTGCCGTCAGCTCGGACTGGGTTACGCCAACAATGCCGTCCAAACGGACTTCTTTTCGAATGAGGCGGAAACGGACACACAGCTGCCCCAGCGTGTGCTGCTGAGCGGAACAGAGTGTTACGGCAACGAGAGCACACTGGCGGACTGTTTGCATGATCCGATTGCGATTGATGGCGGTCCGGGACGGTGTAGTGAACGGCGGGGCCATGTAGCGGCCGTTACCTGCGTGCCGGTGATGGCAGATCTCGTGTTCGACCATGTTGAGATGGAGCAATCGCTGCATCTGGAGGACCGCCTCATGTATCTGCTGCAGTGTGCGATGGAAGAAAACTGCCTTGCGACGCAGGCGTACGAAATCCAGCGGGACAACCCGAACTGGCATCTGGAGACGCGCCGGCTGCTCAAGTTCACGGCCCGTGTGGTCAACATGGGTACGGCGGACTTCCGACCGCACATACCGAAGCATCTGTGGGAGTGGCACCTCTGCCATATGCACTACCACAGCATGGAGGTGTTTGCGACATTCGATGTGATTGACGGCCACGGTAAGCGGGTGGCGGAGGGCCATAAGGCGTCCTTCTGTCTCGAGGATAACCAGTGTTTGCCGGGCGTGGAGCCACGGTACGCCTGTGCCAACTACGGGGACCAGGGCATCTCGGTCAACTGCTCCGACATCTACCGGCACAACATTGACTGCCAGTGGGTAGACATCAGCGAGCTGGACGTTGGCGAGTACACGATGCGGGTCGCGATCAATCCGGAATTTAAGGTGCCGGAGATGCGCTTCGATAACAATGCCGCCACCTGCCGGCTGCTCTACACGGAAACCTACGCACGAGTGTATGACTGCAAGCTGGAGCGTCCGTGATTAGTCGAGCAACACTTCAATAATAGTTTGTTTTAAAACGAATTTGTAATTAAAGGAGTTTGTTACGTGAAACGTGAAATCTTACAAGGCAATAAAACTAGGGAAAAAAAATTATGTTTGTGATGATTGTTGCAAATGTAAAATACGGTTGAAATAATATGAATTTGTTCGTACAAAAAGCAGCTTTTCAATTGGTCTATATTTAATGTTTTTCTTTCCCTTTACCGCGCGGTTTAAAAGGCACGCAACAGTTACAGTGCAAAACCCCATTAACATTAGAAAAGAGCTAAACTACTTGCGGCCTTAGCACGTTCGTGTACCTTTGCAAACACTTCCTTCGAAGAGCTGTTTGCAGCGGGGAAAGGTAAAACAGACCTCCCTTATTATTCGATAATGATCAAACAGACGAAGCTAATGACTTGCTCATGCAAGCTAATTGCCCGCCATGTCGCTAGTAAATGAAGAAGCGTTTGTCACTGCAGCGGACAATACTCTATAGGTTTTTTTTATCTCTTTTACGTCTGACTTTTGTCACTGTTCTACTTTTGGCTGAGCGCGAGAGAGAGAGAGAGGGAGAAAGAGATAGTTAGCATAGCAACAAAGTTTCACCATCGGAAACCACAATCAATTTAGCGCCTATAAATCAAACATCCAAGCCAATCGATCAGAGTTTCCATTTTGTCCAATTAACGCTATCGCACATTCGTCAGAGGCTAAATTAAAAAACACCGTGCGGCCATGAAATGGAAAGAGATAGAAATGGGAGAACATGAGTAGCAAAATGGAAAGAAATGGAAAAAAAATCAGGATGTTGGGTGAAAAGTATGCACCATTTTTTTATCGCCTGCCAATTTAAACAACGTTTTGTTGATAAAACCTGCCACCAACCTGCACAAGAAAGCGAACGGAACCGATGTTCCCACACCCGGTTTTGACCTGGTCATCCAAACGGGACACAACGGAGCAGAAAAAATGGCTCCCCTTTCAGCAGCGATGCAAATTTGTGAAGAATTTTACATTTTTTAATGCAAAAAAAAAGGGTTCAGGTTATAAAATTAATTGGACCCAATTAACATCTATGTTCGGCTGGCAAAATTAGTACAGGACTTCACAAATTAAATTTGTGCGCAGGAAAAAACAAACACACACACAACACCGCAGGCGCTGATGAAAGTTTAAGTGCTGTTAACACGCGGTGAGTGTTGCCTATTGCCGTAAACAACCGGATGTTATTATTGTTCGCACTTGCTTTCTCGACTCCGTTTCGCGTGTGTGAATTTGCATCGACACCAGGCGCCTCCATTCGCTGGCCACGTGCGATGTGATGGTATGACCTGGCTTCATTCACCTCGAAGTGCACCGTGAGAATGGTGGTTTGTAGGTGTTTGTTGCCTTCTGCGGACGGGGTAGAGCATTATTTCGTTCCCTTCTTTCTGACAATTTTCTTACTGTACGGTTGAAAGTTGAAATACACTTTGCTTGTATTGAACACACGATGCAACACGCGTTGCACTTTCATGATGCGAGAGTGGGCGAATGGTGAGGGAAAACTACCCCTCCAGTCGTGGGTAACTCATCCCTGTTACATGGAGCTCACTGTACCGCTGTGCTGAGTGTGCTGAGCGACTTCTGAGTGGAGATGCGCGGCGTGCTGCTCCCCAGCAAGATTGCCGTCATAACATAAACAACTTCCCGTTTCTCCCGTTTCGCTCGCCCGCGCTACACTACGCACACTTTTGCAACGGCATGTGCGTACGCACACCACCATCGAATCATCGCTGGGGAGTAAACGTTGGCTCCCGAGAGAAACGGCGTGCCCCGGCGGGAGATGGACGGACACACGCTTCCCGGGTGGCGAGATGGGAGTTTCGCTCACCACGCGAGCGGATTCGAAATTCGGTTCGCAAAACAGACAAGACGCCACCGACACAGACGCCAGGCCAGTTTCAACGGAGGTGTCTTCGCGGGCGCATCTCGTACGCGACGGTTGTGTTTTGGCACGTGGCCAATCGACGCAGAACCGACGGGGAGTTTGGGAGACACCCTTTTCTGTCCGTGTGATGCGAGTGAAGCCGTTCCGTTCTTTACGTCATTGGCAAAGGTTCAATTAGATTTTTTTTTTGGAAGCAAATTAATCAAAATTTAACGGTCACCAGTGCGATAGTGATGCGATTGTTATGGCCATGCGTGCCTGTGGTTGTGTTTTGTATACATAGTGCGTAAAATTATGTCATCCCTTTCAGTGTGGGTAAACTGTACAGGGACTCGTTTGCCCACCACCTAGTGCAAGAGAAATTTAATTATTTTCTTACACAATAATTGATAAGAGTAAAACAGCGAGTGAAGAGAAATGCGATAAAGGTACTTAAAAAAATCGATCATAATTGCACGAAAGTGCCAATTAATCTCCAACCCTTGCTCGGTTACGTGGCCCTTTCATGGCGTTGGGACACGTTCTTGCCCTTTGCTTGAGTGGGACATGCGTTTCTTTTTCGTTTTGTTGTCTTGTCCTGCCATGCCCAGGGATGTTCGCGTAATCTAAAGTATTCCCTTTTTTTTGTTGGGGTCGCTGAGTACCTACTACTATGAGTGAGATGTAAGTGAGAACGTATGCGTACGGTGAATGGTGGTGGTTTGCGATAACGAACGCAGCGACACACGGCAAACACTGTCAAAAGGGTCGATGGGCAATCGGTTGGCGTCAATGGCTAAGCACAACGGAAAGCAGGAGCGGTGATGAGACGATGAAAAAATATCAATCTGTGTTGTGTGAGGCAGTGTGCTGTGTGTGAAGAGCAAAATTTCAGTTTACAAACG
>JXXA01004009.1:0-14173 GCA_000956255.1 Anopheles punctulatus | reverse complement strand
GAAGCAGGCGGTGTAAACAGAACCGTCAAACGGGGGAAACCCGTCGTCGTTATAGACGTCCGATCCATTGGCAGCAGGGCCTTTTGGACGTCCACCGTTTTCGGACGCGGTTAGCATCATCGCGATTCCACCAGCAGCCGGGGCTAGAAAACCCCAAGCCACTCAACGTTTCGTGTTCGATGCGTGTAAATCGTTGCATAAAAGGCGGGATAATTAAATTGAGCTTAACCATCGGCGCTCAATGATCGGGCACCGTGTGGGTGGAACAATCGGATTGTTCGGTAATTTCGCTCCACTTGTCCGGTGTCCTGTCATTCGAGCACGGATCACCACCACGCACCGGTTGATCGATTGTCAACAGCATGGTGGTGCATGCGTTGAAGCGTTATCAACAGTTTTTAGCTCGATTAAATAAGTCTTGCTAATGCGCTTATACCTCTAGTCCATTAGTCGGCTCCAAAAGAGACCCAGCGAACGCCACAATCGTTCATTCGTAAACAATCTGATGCCACAATCGTTCATTCGTAAACAATTTTCTGCACTACAACGGCGTGTTACGCAAGGCGAGACACAAAATGCGAGGCGCCCCTTTTCCTACCGATCGGGCGTTTTCAATTTGTAAACAAAATTATAACACATTTTTAATGGTGCCGCACTTTTGTTGAGCACCGTGCGTGCGTTTGTGCCTCCTCCATGCAAATTTCCAACCAACAAGTACCACCGTCGAACCGTCTAACGATCGGTTTTGCTGGAACCGCATCGCGCTGTTCACCGCGATTGACAGCGCTCGGTGTGCATCGGGGCGGCAAACCCTTTCGACCTCGATTGTCGACGGGATGACACGTGAGGGGTGTGGGGGGTGGGAAGGGGTGGTATTCCAACGCTGTCACTCGTTTGGCACAATTAATTTAGGCCCGGCCTCACGGGCACCCGGGCACTTAAAGGTGCGACAGGTTGTGACCTCTCCTCGTCTTGGTGTGCTGGAGGAAGACACACACATACACACTGACTTGCGAGCCGGCCCGTGCTGCGCTGATCCCGATCGTTTGATGTGTCGATCGCACTATGACACCAACGAGGGAAGACAATTTGTGATGACCTTCTCCGGTCGTTTGAGAACGTGGCAGTTTGTAGTTTCATTACTTTTTTTTTCTTTTTTAGCAAACCACTTAGCTGCACATGCCTCTATTGCAGTGTCGGATCGATCGGAGATAGTGTCAGAGATATGGTAGAAGATGGTAGAAGGAGAGTCTGATCGGATGTTACGATTTATTTATGGATCATTAGTAGCTTCTCTAGCCTACAGAGAAGGACACAGTCGAAGGTCCTGCGAGCTAGATCCGTTCATCAAATAATAGGATCATCTTTTCCATCGCTAATAAATCTAAAGACTTACTGCCGAGAATAAAGAAATTTTTCTTTGCGAAATGTCTGTAAAATATCTTCATCGTCACCGAGATGATTTGTAATTTTCATTGGAAGTTCCATAACATCCTCTAGGTGTAAAAAGTGTGTAAGTAATGAATTCTAATCAACTGGGAATTTGGTGAAAAAAAGTATGATCTCACCGAAATAGGCTACTGCTACATCTTTTTTTATAAATTTAGCCTAACCGATGGAGCATCAATCGTCAACTTCATCGACTTCCTCTATCGCGCTGACGGTGATCGATGGTGCGTTTGGGAAAATCCTACACTCGATCTCTGCAACACTAATGCATGTCTGCATCACAGCGCAGCGCACACGATCAAATGCTAATGCAGCCCATTCATCTTCTTCCCGCGGCGCGCGCGTTTGTACGTGATTGTGTCATACATTACCGATCCGATACGATCCAATCGAACAGTCCGTGACACTCCAGTGAGGTAAAAAGTAGCACTGAAAAAAAAGCGGAAACCCGCGGTGGTGTCTTTGCACAGCAGGGTGACAATTTCACGAGTCCGTAAGCAGCATCGCTCGCGGAATGAAGAAACAGTGCGTTGTGTATGTAGCTGCGTGGCGAAACGGTGTGAAAAGCACATTCATCATTACCTTTGCACTAGTATCCTTGCCATCCGCACTTTTCATTGCGTACCGTCACGAAACGGAAGTATCGCAAGCGGCTGTCCCACCCCACGCGGAACTGCACAGCGGGAGGTGCAGTTGAAGGGGATGGTGGCAAAGAAAACGGGTCGAGGGCGTGTGGTGTGTGCAATAGGCAAATGCGTTGCTTTCACGGGTGAAGAATTTATCGCCTCGGCAGGACGCTGCTGCTAGTGGTTGGGATGTTTCGCTTTCCCGTAGGCTCGCGCCGCGGCTAATTGAGCACACAAACTCGCCTAGCCGCCGTGGGGTGGGAATTGCCGTATGGGAGGTTTATGAATATGCCTCATTTGTGTAAGCGTGTCCATCGGAATGGTGTTGCGGAAGAGGAAAGTGACCGGTTTTCCATTTGTTTTTTTTTTTTATATTACGATTCCGTGTAGGAAAACAAACGGAGTCAATTTAAAGCACGATCGCGTTTCAGTTGCCTGAGTGCATTTTTCATCCACGATTCTACGGCTACCGAGCGCACTAAGCCGGATATAGCGCTACCCTCCACGCTGCTTCGTATTCGAAAAATTAATTTCCAACAAATTAAAACTGTCAAACTTACATGGACGAGCTCGTTTTTGCCCGATCATACAATCCACAAAAATAGATTAATTTCCATGATATATTTCCTCCATCTCGGGCTATCTCGTTTGGTCGGCCGCACCGTTGTTCAGGTCAACCCACAACACAAATGCATCAATCCTCAATAATAGTTACCTGACAGTGGAGTGGAGAAAATGATAAAATTAATTTCGATATCAATTAGTGTTGGTATTTTATTGGCATTTAATTGCTACGAATAGGTCGTCCATCATGAGAGGAAAAGTTCCGCCGTTTAATTATGGACGCATAATAATTGCCTATTAATATTTATGCAAAATCGAACGGTTCCAGATGGAAATCATCGCTATCTGCCATGTCACTAAGGTCCTTAATGAAAACGACTCGCCCCTAGCTCGGCTCGGTGCGAACATGTGCTCTTTAGTCTTTAAAAATCTCATCTGAGACCATACACAGGGACTGCAATTGTTTTTAAACTACAAATAAAGCAAAAATGTCTTTCCGCGGAGGACTCCGAGGTGTCCAGCTGGCAGGCGTCCCAATAAAGCACACCACTAAACTGTTGACATTCCACAGGTCGGCCGGCTCGATCGGGAGTTGCATAATGTGGTATTTCACACACATGGCGTACTTTGCCCGGTTCACCGTCACTGGAACGGACCGTGGCGCCACTGGAGGGCATTCGACATAAATTTGCCACCACTTGTCGCTACTGATAGGGAGAGCAGAAGTGGAACAAAAGCCACCTCAAGTTCCACCCGGCTAGCGCACGAAACCGCATCTACCAACGCCGCGTTGGTAGTGGAGAAAAACAAAAGCTAATTTATGCATTTCGGGACGGCGAGAGGAATGAACGACAAAACAAGGAAAGCTTTTCGAGCTGGGTAGTCTGTGACTCCCGCTATCGTCGTAAAGCCCGCTCGGGGTTCAGAGTTCAGTTTGGGCGAGTTACAGCGGGTAACTCTTCGCTTCGTGTTGTGCCCGTGAAGCCTGAGAGCGATGGAAAGGTCGAGGTTACATGTGCAGTGCCGGTGCTAGGTGACCTTTTTGACGGCCCGCTGCGAGGGAATTAATGTTTCCATTTCTATATGAACGTTAATGGCGACACGGTGTGCGAGCGAGGTTCCATGTTGATCTAGTTAAGGACGAATAGAAGCAGACCGTTTTCGGATTCTGTGGCTCGGGCGGGAGGCTTGACTATCAGCCAAATGCTCGTGATCGTATCGTGATAGGTGTTTAATGGGGGGTTAGTTGGATGAAACATTGAAACGGAAGAAGATAATCTCATATTCAACACCTTTTGATCACGTTCGTTTATGTTAGCTCCACGTTTCGGATGCTTTGATCTGACCAAAGGTATAATAGATTGGAGGTTTTGCGAAAAGAATCTATTAAGGATCTATTGGACGTGTTTCTATTTTGATCGTTGCATCTTATTTTTTTGTAATTACAAATGTTCTATAGTTTTTGTCAGGATGTCTCATCATTATTCGAGGAGACAAATAGACCATGACTTGCGTGCCACTGAAACGTTCCAAATACATATATTGGGTTTCTTGGAACGCATAAACCCCCTAACAGTTGATTTCATTAGATATCTCATGCAAGGACTGACAAAAACCCCATTCAATAAGGTTACGTACCGACGTTCGCAAATTGCTGCTAGTCTCATTATCAATTACAGGATGTCGCTTTGGCTGTTGCTAAGCGAAGCAGCCACGCTTGGGCGACCTTCTACACTTCTAGCCACAAAAGCTCGAAATACCGTAGAACAAAGCGAGCAACAGTACCAGCCCTGCGCACACATCCAAGGCCAAGGGGAGGCTTTACGCGAACGTGAAAACTCCTTTCGCACTGCGTCCACTGGGGGTGGTACGGGCATCGGATCCGTGCCGTGGCAGCCCAAGGTGAAATTCCTGTACACGCGCCTCACACACCAATTCCTTCAATTTCCAGTTGACCCAAGATCGATCGGCGGATCATCGAATCGTCCGCAAGTGATTCAACAAACAAGCGCCCGCAAACGCTACAACACCCCTCGAAACGAACACAATGGGGCCACCCTATGGGGCTGCGTGTACAAACGCCTGCGAGTGCAACGCAACAGCACGCGAGCGTGCACGTACCATCGACCGAACCCCAAACCGTATAGGGGGCGCGAGAATGTTGCCCGACCACAAAGTAAACATTCACCTGCGCACAACCAGCCAGGGTGGACCAGAAGCGTGCGCATGCCAGTAGAACCCCTCTCTGCCCCTGCTGCCCGCGGGAACGGTTCGAGGGAATTATTTATTTTATTTCTGCACCAACGGTGGTAACGCGGAATTGGAATGGTAACACGACCAAACGAACGCACCGAGCGCCTTCACACGACAGACCGATCTGGCACCACATCATTAAGCTCGCCCGGTGTGCCGCAGATCACTGCTAGCACACGCTAGGTTCTCCGCTGGCATTCGTTGTCCATTGATGGCAAAACAAACCGTTTCATAATTAAAGCACCGTGCCGTCCCGCCGTGGGTCTAATTGAATCATAACAGAAGATTATTGGTCCAAGTGCAAGCAAATTGAAGTGTCCGGAGGTAGACGAGACCCCGCCATGGGAGAAAGAAAGAGAGAGAGAGAGTGTAAGCTGCGGAGTGTATGGGTCGGGTTGTTACCGGGGCCCTTCGTCTCTTAAGAATGGTGCACAGCACCTTCCAGCACCAGACCGGCTAATGAATTTTGTTCTACTCGATCATCGTACGTTGCACCACCTATTGGATGGGAACGAACCGCGAAGCCTGGTGCTGCTTAACACCGAGCACGCGGTTCATAATAATGGATCACAGCAGTTTCAAAGCTCATAAATGTATGTTCGAAATTAAATTAAAGCACAATTTGATTCTTAGCGAGAGCGGCGAACGGTTTGTTTACGAGCCCAATAAAACGTTGTAAATTGCTCAATGGGCTGTTTAGCTAAGTAGTCTAATAAATTTAAATCGTTTCCTGGTTGGAAAGCATCTACGAATGAGCATATAGGTTCTCTTTGTTTTCTGAGGTGGCTAATGCAGAGGTCGGTTGTATCGCATCTGTACCGCATTCTATTGAAAGGTTCCTATTGTATCTTTAAAACTCCTAATGTTCATAAATCTTCAACAGGTTAAATTCTTAAAGTTTGTGCAATTATATTTTTTGCATTAGAAAAGGCACTAAAATATCCGAGGAGAATCTCTCATGAATGAAGAATAAATCTTATCAAATGATTCTTAAGGCGCAACACTCATTCGTACCGCTTATTCGTGTACAGATAAGCTTATGCATGTCCGTATTCAGCAGATGACGCTCTTCAAAACGATCTTTGATGGTAAACGTCATTACCTTGCGTCATGTTTGATCTCGCTCCTAATCGCATCCATCAAGCACGACTGTGTCCGTGAAACACTCTTATTTAAAGTGCGTAATAAAAGCGTAGATCAACCGTACTTGCGAAACCCGCGTGCGCGATACATGGTCCGAGCCACGACTCTCATACGCCTCGCTCTGGAAACAAATGGATCCGTCTTAAACGATCGGCTTACGCGCTCTGGTCAGCTGGGTTCGTATCTCGTATCGTGTCACCCGAAGACCCAGACCATAATGAACACCCCCGAACGCGGTGGTTTATCGAGGACAAAGACACCAACCAGTTTCACGCCGGAGTTCCATTTCGCGTGGTGTACGTGCAGTGCATTGTGGCCGCGCCCGCGAAGTCCACGACGGACCCACGACGGACCCACCACGGACCCGCTACGGGTGTAAATTATCGGCTCACAAATGATAATGATTGTGGCGCGATGTGTTGTGACCTATGTTTGGCTATCGCTCGACCTACAGGAAATGGTTACCTCCGATCCTGGGGGCCTCCTACGGTCAGTCAGTAGGTCATTGGCGCTAGCCGGGCCGGGCCGAATTGGAATGTCGTGTGGGGCATTAAAATTTTTGCGAGCACATTTGTTCGGTGTGACCTTCGGGATCGTGACGGGCGTGGGTGTGCTCACCTTTTTCGAATCTAATGGTCAAGATTGCGATCGCTTTGTAGATTTGATCTACTTCCCATCAAGGTGGTCGGTGAGTCATGCTGAGGACATCACGGCGTGGGAAGTTTGAGGCACATTCATACCCAAACATATCCTTGGAACCGCTCCGAACAAAGCTCAGTAACATATTTGCATTAATAAGCTTCTGATATCTGTGCAGCCTTACCGATGGTCCATTAAATGTATTCAATCAAGAGCGTTTTCACATCGTTCGTGTTTTTTTTTTCTCTGCTTTCAGCTCCCCGGGACGGGTGCGCCCCTGGACGAATGTCAAGATCTTCAGATTGTGCAAACCGCTGCTACCGTTTTAATCTTGCTTTGTTGTGTTTTCATTCGCCACCGGTCAGAGCCGCCGTCCATCCAAACTGGATTGGGCGCGTCGCCAGCGAAAACCGAACGGCCAACGGCCTCTTTTGGGCCAGCGAAAAGTGCGCGCGTGCAAAACACAATAAGGAAGCCGCGAAGCCGAATCGGAGCCGGGGCGTCAATGTCGCGCGCCGCACACTGAACGCCATGAACCGAAACCGCGGACGCGCGCCCTGTCGCTCGAGTGCCCATGTCCGCAAAGTCCGTCAACTATTACCTTGACACCGGTGACGATGTCCCTCCTCACTCTCTCTCTCCCCTAAACGAGGAAACACGAACGGCCAGTTTTCCCTTTCCCCCCGGGTGGAGATGGGGCTGGCCGGACCGGAGGGTTTGCTTTTAATTGCACCAGACCAGGCAGAGCGCCACAGAGATGCACCTGAACTCCGTCCCACCGGCCCTGATGGAAACCTGATGCAATGATGCGATTCTTCAACGTGATTATTTGCGCAGCAGCTCGTGCGCTCCGGTCCGGCGTGTGGACGGTAATTTTATTTCGAGTGCGTGGGGCTACCACCAGCCGTGGCATCGTGGCAATTGTACGGTTCATTACGCGCTTTCCTGTCCACCGCGAGCCAACCGTAAGTTTCACGGTGTCGATGCGGAATTCCGTAATTGAGCTCGCAGGAGTGGGAGCTCCGAGCACGCACACACTCACACACCCAGACACAGACACCGGTTAAACTCGCGAACGTTTAGGTCATTTTAAGTGGCAATTTTTTGGTTTCGTAGCTCTACATCCTGGTGCGTTGGTCAGTGGTGGTTTTTTAATCGATTTATTCAACGATGCGTATCGTTTTTTTTGTTTGGTTATAAATGCAAACCGTTATATTTCATTAGTGCATTAGATGTATTCGTGCAATTTCGCTATGTGTATTTTAAAGTGTATTAAAAATACCTAAATTCAAATTATGGAGAAAAGTTGTGCACTGAGACATCTTTTCATGATGAATATTGTTCTATTCTTTTAACACAATGTGGTTTGTAAAATAAAATAATTTGATGAAAATGGAAAATTCATATAATTCATAATAGTTGTACAATAGCCTAAATATATAAATTTAGTCAAGTATGTTCTAGCACGTGTTTGATAACGATATGTCATGATGTACTAATATTCAACAAACTAAGGAATTTTAGATGAAGTGCATCTTATGCGCAACAAATTATTTGCGGTTGTTTTTGTCATGATTTTTTTAAATGTATTAATCGCCTATATCCGCCCTCAGTCACTATAACGTGCCATACCATCAATCTTACTGGTTTCCATTCGCTGAGCTTTCATATTACATTAGTGTTGGCATTCGCAGAAAGAACTCTTTCCTTCGTTGTAACGGGCCACACCGACACGTTTCCGATTCTTTCGTCACCAACAGTTCGCTCGATCGATTAGTTTGACGCCTCTCCTCCCGGGCGGATTCACTATTGCACGAATGCATTCCACATCCCCCCTTTCCCGGGGTTTGGTCGGGGCTCGATCAATGATTCACCGTGGTGAGGTGCGTACGGTACCGCCGGTACCAAGGTTAACGACGCACACCCAGGTGGGAAACGGGCGGTAGTGTGTACACTTTCGGGGGCAACTATTAGCTTCCATTAACCGTCGAACACCTTCCCCACAGGCTCAACAGACATCGGCCCCATTTGCACCGGAGCCGCTAGTTAATATGCTAAAAACGTCACCCACCCCGCGACCACGAGGTCCTACGCCTTTGGGAAACGGTTCTCGGTGGGACTCGCGCATGCTCTTACCGACCCGCACTTCCGCCCTTCAAAATATTCGGCACCAGAGGGAAGAGGACGCCATGCGACATCCGCCATTGCTTAATGCACACCGGAAAAAGAACGTCTCACACGGGTGGTGTGGTGTTGGTGGGCGCATTATGTATGATTAACAAATTCATTACGGAACTTTTAAGATACCGCTCCCTGCACCGCGGTCATCTTCAATCTTCTATTGCGCTCTTTTCATCAGCTTTAGTTAGGCTTCCGGTGTAGGTCTTTTACCGTACCCAACACTGATTAAACCAGGCTCAGTGAAGTCTTGTGAAAACATGCAAAAACTGATCGCAAACTGAACGCGTTCGCGTGGAGGAAAAGTAAAGCTCGCTCACGGAGATACCTACGTGACGGCATTTTAAAACGGGGAAGGCGGACAGCTTAAGATTTACGATATGGATGTGGTGAGTGTAAGTTTACAAATTCGTATATTATGTCAACTGGGAGGTGGTACATCGCGTTGCACGTTCGGACATGATCTCATTTGCTTGTGGCTTGCGCATTAAAATGACGCAAAATTTCACAATTCAAGATGTGTCATGCGTTGGTTTTGGGTTACGGAAATTCAGAAAATGATTTGATACCAAATTATTATTGTCAATAGATAAGCTGCGGACACACAAGCAGTGGTTTTGCAGAGGCTCAGTTACTTACCCTGCTACAAATTTGTAAACAAATCTATTTGACGTTTGACAGATGACATTCCCGTGGCACGCGTAATCGCTTGATTTTTATCGCTTGCACGCGTAAAATTTACATTTCAAGATAGAATGAAAAAAGCTCAAAATGCTGTTACATTACTTTAAGCACGTGAAAGCCGTCCTCACATACTTTGTAATGATTCACCGCAATCGCTGAAGCAAACCTCTACTTTGCGCCGACGAACGACCTCTACCGCACTCGCACTCTTCACACTTGTCACCACATAAATAACTTACATATGCCAAAACTCACGACAAGAATGCTAAGCGTGCCCACGCAATCCGCACGCACACACACAACATCTCGTGCGTTCGAGCATCCCACCCCTGAGGATGGGTCGGTTTCTACTTTTACTGTTATTACAGCACACTCAGCAGCGTTCGCGTTCGATTAGAATTCCGGTCACTCCCATTCGGACAAAACTCGTACACGGCACGGTACTCGCACGTCAGCTCCCGAGACAACAGCGCGCCACGAGCGCACGAACAGCTGATTTACAAGTGCGCCCGAAACGAATCCTGAGGGCGTTGTGCTCTCCTTCTGCTTCTAGCCATCAGCCACCAATACCGAACTGACCCTGGGAGGCGGGGAGGGGCACAAGTGAATGCCGTCCCACACGACGCTGGTGGTGGGGAAGGATCGAATCGAAAGGATCTCAAGACGCCGTCACGAGCGCACGCCCGAGCCGACTCACATTGAGAGCGTGGGTTTACAAATTTTCCTGCTAATTTGTTTACGGTGCAGAATCAGGAGAGGCATCGATCAGCCCGGAATGTAATAGGTGATAATCGTGCACGCCGAAAGAAACGCCGCGCATGGATTGAGAATGTCGGCAATTGAATCATGTTGTATCCATTGAAACCATTCCGTATAAGGAACTCCTTGGAGGGGATGCTACGTACCATGGAAGTGTCCTGCACCGTCGGCAAGCGATCAGCACCGGAACCTTCACTCGTCCGGGTGCGACATAAGGTGCGAATTAGGTGTGAAAGGAATAAAAAAAACAGCGAAACCTCTCCCCCCACCCCGCCCAACAAGGTGATTGGTGGTACGTGTGGGCAAAACCTACTCCTGACCGTGGCATACCGACCGATTGGTCGCTTTTACGCGCGTAATGTGCATGCTGCGCCGTTTGATTGGCATCAATTTTCGGCGTTCCCCTAAACTGCATCGATCGATCACAGCCAGCGAGAGGTCAAACTGGAGTGTGTTGATTATTTTCGGTAATGACATTCCTTTTCCCATACTACCAATTGTGGTGAGTCACTTGCTGGAGCGTGCACCAGCACCAGGAATGGTGCGCTGGATGCTCGCCACACCCTCACCAGGTGAAGGTGGAAATTAGTTCTTATTTATTTGCCTCCTTTCGGTTTAGTTGTACAACGAAAATGAAATCATTCATCTTGTGCCCACGACGTGTGGCCCCTTAGAATATCCTTGACGCAGTTGCTGCCCGTACGGGAACCACTCACTCGGCGTTTCTTTCTCTCGTGTCCAGTTCAGGGTCTTAGGGTGTCTGTTCTTAGACAAATACGCCGCGATCATGTCATTATTGGGCCCGAGACCCGCTTGGGCCGGTGAAACCCGCTGGGTGGTGTGGACTGTTAACAAGACAAATAATAAACATTTTACATCTCAATTCCCCATTTCAGGGCTCCTTCAGGCGGTCGCATGCGTTCGTACGTGCGTGAGCTATGTGCGCGCGTGCGTAGATCGATGTGGATATGATTGAACAGTGGCAATCCCACCCCCTCTCCCCGATGTGCGTGCCTCTCGAGATGGTGTGAAATATTGGAGAACTGGCTTCGGGTGAGCGGATCGCTGGCAGTGGAAATAGGAATGTCATGCCACGACGGTTTGATCGAACGCGTAAGGGCGTTTGAGATAAGGGTCTTTAACGATCTTTTAACCGGCTGAAAACTAGACCTCGTTTCTGATCGCGGTTTGTACCATAAATCCTTGACCTGCCGCTTCCAGCTGCGCTCGTTGACAGAACAATTTCGGAACGGGGAATGTCTTCGTTTTGCGCAGCGGAGATCTTTATCCGATGTCAGTAGGTTCGTAGGGAAAATCGATCAAACTTTATTGGAACGGCCACTGGCGGGCGAGTATCCATTCCGTTACTCGGAAAAAGACCTACCCCACCGGTGCATTATACCTCAGGTGGCTCAATTTGTAAACGTTTGTGTCGCAACGGTACAGAGCCTCCTCCCCGGCGCCTTGCTTCCTGACCCAAGGACTTCCTAGCGATTATGAGCTCCTAGGTTCTGCATCTCCTGCACATGCACACGTAATTATGCCGCATTATCTACCCACGCGTGCAGCACAAAAGGCCACACCAGCAGGCAAGCGAGGGTGGCCTCATTTAATAGAGAAAAGAAAAGGAAAAAAATACCTCGATTGGCTAATGTTCCTTAGCTAATGTCGGGCTGCTCCCCGTTCATAATGATGCTTAAAACCGACAATTTTCTAGCGTTTTTTTTTCGCCCAGTTCTACTACGAAGCTATTAGCTTGAGATGTAAAACAGAGCTCCCCTTGCTCTGTACAATCCGACATTTCGGTGGATTGCGTGTTTCGTCAAACTCGCGTCAAACTTCCTCTTTTGCATATCGGCGTATTGTGATCCCCGCGGGGGTGTGCAGTTCTCGGCCGCGCTAACCAACCGTGTCTCTCATACACGTCGCCCTATAACCTCGCAAAATCATCGACATTATCGATTCGATTTGCATGCTTACCGAATGGTGCGGTGAACTTGCTACCAGTTGTTCTGTGCGCGGTACATGGGGGAACACTGGCGAGAACTTGGAGGTTAATTTGAGGTGTCGTATTTAGGCAACCTCCGGGTGGACGAGGTTAAACAGGGGTCCTCTGGGTGGTCGATCAGGACAAGGAGGGGATAAATGATAGCTTAAGAGCACGATTGCTACACGATGCCCCGCCAGAGTAGACCTATCGGAACAAGGAGCGATCGATTTCGCAATCGCTTGCTTTGCTAGGGTAGGAAGCATTGTGAGGTTAGGGCCATATCGCTTTGCGGTTAATTCGATATGATTGCGAACCGGTAGGAAGTGTGCCGGCTAATGTAGGAAGGCACAGCAGCGACCGCCTGGATGTGGAAATATAGTGCAAGTGTTGTATTTTTAAGAGTCAGGTTTGAAATATGGCAATGAGGGTATACATCACTCACTGGGTCTATTATTAATTTTTCGACTATTGTATTATTTGAATGGCTATTCACGTCAGATTGAATATTGAATTTAGTTGCGAAAAACCAGTAACTCTAATGAAGCGGGCAATGGAACTAAGTGAGGTAAGCTGATTACGAAATGGTCCAGTGTTTTTCGATTACGCTGATTATTTTTTGATTCGTTGCTCTAAATATTCGTTCGATCTAATTGTGAATTTTTCCGATTTGTATCAATATTAGGATCACTTTAATTTGTATTTTTATCCTATCATGTATCTGATGTACGAAGTGCAAGTAGTCGCTATTTGTCAATTGCTCATTAATGAATCAATGAACAACAAGCTTTTTATTGAATGAAGGTATAATTTAATTTGCTAAGGCATGGCAGAGTAGGCAGAAAGTTGTACCAATTACAACATATTACGTATTGAAAAGCGGTGTTTGCGTAGCTGACACTGTCTCCTACACACTCACTTTTATCTTTAAATCCTCATAAAAGTTTCATATAACATGTTATTTTATCTATTCTTTATCTACTTTTGTCAACTGGAGTCCGTCATAACTGAAAGCCGTAAGCGCAATCGTTCCCACTAAACGAATGCCTCTGGCGATCGCATATACTGTCGCATAAGACCAAGACCACCCGGCATGGGCCAGCCCAGTGGACCTCCAGTGATCGAAGTTCTATGCGAACGCAACGTGCTCCTTTTCCCATCGTCGCACCGTATGCTCGCGCCACGTAATATTTATAATAAAACACATGTATCGTAAGCGCACGTTTATGTAATGAGCACTCCACCCTTGGCACCCTTCCGCGTGGAGGCGTCCTGCCACACTCCTTCGAGTTTATCAACCTTCTCCTGTTGCACTAAGCTGAGCGTTCTTTTTGTCTTTCTGTCAACCGGCTGTCTCGATTGGTTCGTAATGTAAATAATATAAACGTGATTATCCATTTTTCTCTATTGCGCTTGTCTCTTCGGACTCCTCACGTCAAGCCGCCCTAGTAGTTAGTATTCCTTCCGGGGGAATCCAGTTTCATACAATCGACGAGACCGGGGGTCTCAATTCGTTCCATCAGCTGCCGCTTTTTTTTGATACACTTTTAAAATTATATTTTCTTTCTGTTCTCACCTCGCCGTATCCTAGCCCCTCCAGTGGATTAGGTTTCCATTGACCGTTTCGTACAGGTTTGCCGTTTTTTTTATCTATAAACCGTGCGCACTTGGTCCATTTTTGCAGTCAAACCGCAAAGCAGCAAGGTGGCGGTGGCGCCATTAGCAGAGAGGCAGAAGGGGAGGTATGTTTATTTTTTCGGTTTCCTCCTTATGCAGCGCACGCAGCAGCAACTCTCCCACCCTCCCTCACCAGGCGCGTCGTGAACGTGACAAACAGGGCCACATACACGATGCCATATCGTGTGTCTGGTTTGGGGTGCTGAATTGGGGG
>JXXA01004007.1:0-18624 GCA_000956255.1 Anopheles punctulatus | reverse complement strand
CAACTTCAAACTTACTTCACATTAAACTGCAGCGTCTCACACTCCGCTAGGCTACGGTACTGCAAGCTCGTCGTTGCCTCTACGTGCAGCAGCTGCCCGGTGACCTTCGTCGCCATCCCATCCTGTAGTATGATCCATGGCAACGTCACCTCCAGGTAAGAACCGGCACCAATATTAACGTGCACCGCGTTCGTTTCTTTGTTCTTCGAAAACAACACATCGATTGTGGCTTCGTTGAGCGTGCACAGGCTTATGTCGAACGAGCGCACCTCACGCCGATCGCCCGGCTTTGGCGGTTTAGTCACCGGCATTGGTTGATAGTCAGGCGGGAAGAAGAACTTGAACAGATGATCACGCTGCCGGTCTGCCCACGGCCCATAGCTGAAATCCGTACCCTTGCCGCACTTGATGTCGATACCCCACACGGGTGGGGCCGCTTCAACTACATCGCCATTCGCTAGCGTTAGCGTGACCGGTTCCTCCGGTACGATGCCCGCTTCATCCATGTAGAAGTAGAGCTCCATCAGGTTCGACATCATCACCACGAAACCTTCGCCCATGTAGCGCGGCGGTTCATCCACCATGCCCGTGAACTTGGGGCTCGGTGCCAGCAGCACCTTTGCGTTTTCCACCTTCGCCTTCACGAAATGCATAAAGTGATCCAGCTTGGAAACGGCTGGCTTCGTACTGTACACACAGTGTGCTTCCTCCACGCACAACGACAGGGTGGTCGGTGTAAGCCGATTGCCGAATGCGAACCGCCCGGAGCAGATGTCGATTTTTATCACGGGAATCAGATCACGCCACGTCGTTGCGGTCATTGCTTCAGGGCGAGGTTTTTTCAACTTCGCCGGTGCTTCACTGTTGTGACGCTGGTTTTCGTCGTTCATGACCTGCTCCTTGAATTTCGCTATCTCGTCAGCGCTCATGTCTTCCGTCGGAACCAGCACCGACGGTTTCAGGCCGAACGTTTTCTCCAACCGGGCGTACAGATCGGACCGGTTGTAGATGTGCACCTCGAACCCGTTAAGCATCACCGACAGCCGCGTGTCCGAGTGGGACAAATCTTCCGACACATCCTTCGGCACGTAAGAGCGCCACCAGCGGAAGATGAAGTATCCATCCTGCACGCGCACCGTATAGTCGAAGCACACGTACACGACGTCCCGGAACATTATCTTCCCCGCCAGGGGATTCACGTTGAGCGAACCGATCTTGAAGTACGCACCGCGCACGTACAACCGGTTTGCCAGCTTGGTGATGATACAGCCAAAGAGCCGGGAGTTGTAGAACGTGATGTACACCATCCACACAATCGAAGACAGCAGTGACACCAGCAGCCAGACCATGTTTTTGTCCAGCTTCATGTCCTCCAGCGGCTGGGTCATGTTGAACTGACCCATGCTCATCAGGTCGTCGCCATTAAAGGCCGGTTCGTCAGTCACCTCGTAACTCATTTTGCTTAAATGCTTCGCTGCGTTCGCCCCGTGACTTATACTTCGGTACAGAGAGGAAACTAATTACGTGAAAATAGGGCAAAAAATATCCTGAAAGAAAACATTAAAAAATACCATTAACACTGTGTGCTTTATATTACTTGCTTCTATGGACCACAAGCCACAAACGGCAAGGACCATTAGTGCAAATTTTAACATCTGTCGTGATGGATTCCTAAGAAGTATTCTGTGTCACAGTGGTTGAAACACAATCAAAGCTAGAAAAAATCCAAACAACAAACCCAAACATGTATCTGTGTTGGTATGTCAGGATGAATCAGCTGCTTCTATACGACTAATGTAGTAGTGGTGTTCATTGAGGTAGGTCATTGATTTCACCGTTCTTTTTTATATAGGAAAAGAGTAACGAATGTTGATGCAACAAAAGCAATAGAAAATAAACAAACAATTTCGAGAAATGTTTGTTCATTACGCACGCAAAACTTACGCACTCGAGACATCATGTCTAATTGCGTGCAAACAAAAATCGATACATTGGAACCAGACGTTACTGACCGACTGATTTTTGCTTGGAAAAATGTAAACAAAATACAGCTGACGGATCTTGCCGACGAGCGTGTAGCGTTACGCGCATTTTCCAACGGGCGAGAGGAAGAGAAAGTGAAATTCGTGCTGGCTTTCACTCGCTGCCACCGGACATTGTCGAGAATAATCGGAGCACAACAAACCGGAGAAAAACTCGCGCTGACGCAGTTCGCAGCTCCCGGCAACTGTTTACTGACAATTGTTCGCTCCTGGCGTTACGTGCTGCCAGCGCAACTACAACAATCGCGCAGGGAAGAAACCCGTCGAGTGAAAAATCGATAACCAGTGCGTTGGTGCGAACGGAATCGATGGATTTTGATTAGCCGTTGCCCCCCGATTATCGCCATGAATCACTAGCAGCATCGTGGAGGCACTATTCTCCAGACATCCTTATCAGTTCTGTGAGGCATGCGGTATTACGCATTTGCAGTTGTGGTAGAAAAATAACCGATAATCGACACACTATGCCCCTGACGGTGGTGGCAGACAAGGAACTTCCGCACTTGGGGCGATGTCGCAATTTTGAAAGCGATTTTTCACACACTTCGCGGTGCTTGTTCGACCGCACTTTAACATTCCCCGATTGCTTACCGTAGATACTATCGTTTGAACACAGCTGAGCAACATAATGAACTTAAATTTAATCACAATTTCTATCGAAAACTACGAGCATCACAGTTCGACTTGCACACCTTGACCACCATCTTGGTTTTTTGATAAAACCTGACATAAACAAAGGTTGCTGTCAGCTGTCATTTCCAAACAAGTCGTAACGCTTTAATGTCTTCTACACATATTGAACTTGACAGGAAGAATGGAACCACTTGGGCAGATTATATCACCACACTACATTTGATATCTTTATTATTCGCTCAATAAACCATGCATTATAAATCAGTTTATGAATTATTTATTCCATTTATTCACCATTTACCATCACTGTGGCCATTCCACCACATTATGATAGAGCATTTAAAAAATGCTACGTTGTATGTAATTAAATCAAGTTTTTATAAATTTAAAACAAATCAACTAAAATTTCTCCACAATATGTGTAACATTTAAGCATCTTTAGCTCAATTCTTATCACACAAACCAAATTCTAAACCAATAAATGATTACAATAACCACTTTGCTTTGGTAATCAGATCATATACAGTGGCAACCACACCTACGAGGTTCATAATTCTACATTTAATTACAGCTATATTTTTGAAAAATGACTATCATACATCACCAGCTCAAGATCT
The DNA here is from genome assembly GCA_000956255.1 of Anopheles punctulatus. Taxonomy (NCBI): domain Eukaryota; kingdom Metazoa; phylum Arthropoda; class Insecta; order Diptera; family Culicidae; genus Anopheles; species Anopheles punctulatus. The sequence continues at coordinate 15,332 of JXXA01004007.1, read as the reverse complement.
CCAAGCTAGAAAACTGAGTTACACATTAAAAATATCATTAAACTTTACAGCTTTTATTTGCACACATACTCGATTTGACCCATTCCTTTACGCATTTCTAAACAGTTGAAGTGACCTGGGAAGATCAGAGCAATATATTACATTTTTCCTCACATCACGTTTTCGTCCTTTTCTTCGCATTATCGGTGAGAGTACTTACAGTGGTAAAGGATAAAAATAAAACAAACCTGTGCGGCGTACAACTTTCTCTTCTTTCCAATGTTGCGAGTAGCTGAGCGACATAGTGATATTTTTAAAAATAATAATTGCAGTACGGCGCTATCCTCCTTTTCAATTATTGCGGTTTTTCTGTTTCATAGCAAGAGAGCATACGACACCACAGCAAAAAAAAAAAAAACAAAAAACAAAACACAACAAAACAAAACATCAGCTATCGGAATGGAAGATCTAAACTTGTTTCGCTTGGCCAATTTAAATGACACCATTTCATTTTCAATCGTTTAAAGATCGCACACAGGAGAGATGCAATCTGAAAGTTGCGAACCACCAAACAAAAATTCCTCATTGCCAGATATTTATATACGTTCAAAAGAAAAAAGGGCGAGAAAATTTCTCATAGCGCTTTTAGGGTGCAGTTTTATATCGCGCTATAAGATATGGAGAGATAGATATGATTGCATTGTTCTAGATAGGAACACGACATGACTGCGCTATTTATAAAGTGTACAGATGAAATAATGAAAATTGACAAAAGAACAGAAAATTTTAAAAAAATAGACATGAATTCAAATAACGCTATGCTAACGCTTCAAACCCCGTTAGCGGTCACGGGCTTTTGACAACTGAACATCAAAACATACCCGGTGTATGACGGTAGTTTGTTTGTTTACCAATTTTTCGGACAATAGCATCCATTACTTTTAGCATAAACTCGCAGTAATTTGGACGTAAATGCAGCGAACAACGAAATAAATGTGTTATTAAGGTTGAACGAAGTGTCGCTCGGATGCGCATTTGTGATAAACGATAGTCACTATCGTTCGGAGCTAGGGGAGCGATAATGTATGGCAATCGTATGAACAGATAATTGTTCCAAACATCATGTAGTGATTACTTTGTGATTAAAAATTTCCTAGTCGTTGTTTCGCAACCAAACAAATGTAATGGTGAAGTATATGTGACTCCATTGTTTTGCCCGTTTTCGTAACATAGCTGCTGTACCGAAAGAATCGATAAATATACCGTCCAGAACAACTGATACACCACGTTCTTCCCACACAACGTAACTCTACAGCATGGACTACTATTACGATGATTACTACGACGAGTACTACGATCAATCGGATCTAGCCGCGGCGGCACGGCCACTGCATCGCGAAATAGGATTCGATGAAACGGTCAGCAATTGTGTGCATCCATCGTTGAGATTTGCGGCACAGTACGTAACCAACTTTATCGCCATCAACTTCCTGTTCAGCCTGCTAGTCCTTGTCGTCCGGAGAATATTTAGCGCATCTCAAAGATGGCTCCATTTACTCAGCTGCCTTTGTGGTATCGTGCTGCTGTATCGTGTTATCGATCACGGATTCTATCATTTCGTTCAGCTTGCAGTAACACTGCACATGGTGCAATGGACGCTTCATCGATGGTTCCCGGCGAGCAATCGATACATCAAAACCCCGTTCATCGTTATCGCTTATGGAATCGGAAATCTTTTAGTCAGCGAACTTCTAGAGCCTTCGGCGGAAACGTGGAACCGCATCCGTGGCACGCAGATGATCCTACTGATGAAAGCCCTTTCGTTGGCGTTCGATACGGACGATAACTTTGCGCTGCGAAATCAGCTAAACGTGCTATCATATTGCGGATACGTGTTGTGCCCTGCAAATGTTATTCTCGGGCCGTGGATTTCCTTTAGCGACTATTTGAATATCTGGAAACCGGCTTCCGGGTTGGAGAGTAAACACGGTCAACCATCATCCGGTCGTCGCATTTTCATACATGCGTTCCGAATATTGATTAGTGCCCTGATGGCGATCGGATTCCTGCTCATTTCTAACTGCATGATTGACTACCTTCTCGCGCCTATCGCTAGCTGGAAGTGGGTACGAGCCTACGGCACAGCACTTTCCTTCCGTACCAGCCATTACTTTATCGCATATCTGTCGCAGTGCTCGATGATAGCGGCGGCCTGCCGATTGGAATAGATCAAACGACGAACGATCGATAATGCTGCCGGTAAACTCGCTCTATCGCGTCACATCACCGACGGCTGTCGAGTTTCCCCGCTCGTTGGTGCAGGTAGTTACGGCGTGGAACATCCCGATGCACCTCTGGCTGAAGCGCTATATATTCCGCACGACTAAGCGACCGTTCGGTACTGCAGCTGCGATTGCTCTCACGTACATCATATCATCGTTGCTGCACGGATTGCACTACCGGCTGTGGATCACACTGCTCACCATCGGCTCGTGGACATTCGTGGAGCACGAAATACGACGGAAGATTGCTGCGATCTACTCGGCGTGTGTCCTCGTTGGCAAGTGTCCCGACTCGTGCGCCGTGCATCAACACAAAAACAAAAGCTTGCTGTGCATCGTTATTAACGGGCTCTTTTTCGCACTAAATACGTTCAATCTCATTTACCTCGGCTGCATCTTCGAGACGACGGAAGGGCCCCCGGAGGAGGTGCACCATGATAAATCAATTTTCGGCCGTTGGACTGAGCTCAATTACGCTTCGCATTGGTTGCTAGTTTTTGCCTATATATTCTACTTTTTAATCTGAACAGTACTCGTTAAAGGAATGCATCACTTTTATCTAGAATATGGAACGCTTTTCACCAACTAGAATATAATCTCTTATCTCTGTGAAACCATCTGCAGTATTCTCGGAACATTCAGTTTTTTTTCTCATGAAAGTATTATCAGGATAAATATGTCAATTTAACTTCTTTGAAGAGCACAATAACTAACAATGTGATATGATTTAGATGTGGATAAGTTTATCATTTCGAAACGGTTATTAACATCGGGTTAGAATAGCGCTACTAATATGTCGAACAACAAGTTTAGTCAACGCTCTCTATAAAATAAATTAGAAACAAGCGAACGGAATCCTTTGTTTCAAAATTCATTTGGTTTTAGCACGTCAACTTGTGTATGAAAGAAAAAGGGATATTTTCATTTTTTTTGTATTTGTGCAACTAGTTTTAATGCGACACCTTCTTTGAACCATTTATAACCGCTTGGTTAGTAAAAACAATATTGTCTGGTTGTCATAAACGTTTGAAAAACGTACACCAAACCCAACCCCCGAACATAGTAACGCTATTGTCGCTATAGACAACCACCCGGTGGGCAACAAAAATGATTATTTTTGTACTACAGTCTCCGCCTAAACCGGGCGGATGCAACAACCACCAGCGGAGTTAAAGTGGGAGCGGGAGGAAAAATCCGGCGATTCACTTTTTTACTTAGCCACAAGGTAATTCGCGGAAGAGATCAACCAGATACCAACGCCGCTCGAAGCGATACGGTATATTAAACCCGTAGCTCCGAATAAAATACTGACAGTTGATCGTTCGCTCGCATGATCGCCGTTCCGCAACGATTCACTGTTCTTTTTTTAATATGGTTGATTCGCAACCTCCTAAGCTTGATGTAAATTTAACCATACTGCTCTCTCATTTTCTCTTCACTTTTTGCGACCAAGAACAGTGAAATTGCTACAATAAACCAGCAAATATGTCGTTTTTACTGCGATCGAGTGATTTGTGAGGATACATTTTTGAGTGCGTTGTGTTTGGTAAACCAATCAAAGAAGTTAGCAAAGCAGCACGAGAAGAAAGAATCTAGCATTAGCAATTAAGCATTATGCATGTATACGCATCAAATCTACAAAAAGCACTCATTATCACTGCAATGTATATTTAGGGTCATTTTATAAGATATCAAAGGCCGTAAGGCCAAACCGGTAAAATAGATGATGAATTAGTTTCGAAGGAATGTATAAATAAGTACTTTTCTGTCGCAAAAAATTATTTCAATTAATGTCATCCACAAAATACGCGCCAAATGCTTGAATCCTGCACACATCTCCTCGTGCATCAAAATGAACCATTTCGAAAGTCCCGAGGGAAAAAGCCCAACCTACTGCCAACGTGGGGCCAAAAGGGCCTTCTCAGAAACAGTACTAGAAACCACCCGGCCGCTTTATGTATAGTGCTATCTTTTGAAATTAATCAGATATGCGGCCGATCGCATGCAGACGCTGTAAAATGGGTGGAAAGCCACGTTCGCAGTGTTTCCGCAAATCTGTAAACCATTCGCCCGTTGCTATGAGAACGTGAGTTGTGTCGGTCGAGCGTAAGACAATGATGGCGTGCAGATTCCGTCCCGCCTCCCCCCTCTCCGCCCCTCACCCATGAAGGGAATATGTAGCAATCGCATACAAACACGATAGACACATTTCGGAGCGAAAATAAATGTTGCCAGCAAGCGATCGGGCGACTCGATCGCTTTGTCTCGCGAGGATAGTTTTGCTCGTGCTTCTCGCAATCCCCGCTGCACTCATTACGTTGCGATGATTCTATTCTTCGTTCGATGTTTTCGTTTTGTTTTCGTTTAATCTTTACAATCTTACAGTGCGCACCTGTCGTCGGTTTTCCGTGCCCAGCAGATAACAGACGACGGATACACTGACACGAAACATGACAACAACTGACAGCGACGATGGCGGTATGTGCCGTCAGAATATTTTGTAAGAATCAAAATAAGTACTTTTTTTCCTTGCCATTGTTCCTTTCGCTGTTGCGGTTTTGTAAAAGCAAAAGTCTCGTACTCGCTCAGTAAAAGGGTAGATATTTTAGTGTAAAAGTTTTTCCCTGATGCGGACAAGCAATATTATTCGTGCTACTTTGGCATGCCACTATTTTTCAACTAGAGACTTCAATACGCATGAAGTATTTAGATTGCTTTGATGTACGGAAAGTAGGAGATTTCTGGCGGTGGTGAGTACTGAAGCAAAGATACGAAAAACAAACAAATCGATTTGAAGGCGGCCTGTAGGCCAACTTTAGGCAAGTAAGTAATGTTGGCAAGTAATGCTTTGAAGCATTACTTTAGGCCAACTATATGACTTGAACCAGGAAGTTACGTACGTAGCGTTCACTATATTTCACAGCAAAAACTATTCAAAAATAAATTGAAAGAGTTGACGACACATTCTACATGACAACAAACCATAAAAAAAAAATCAAGGAACACATATGTTCGGTGGACAGAGAGAGAAAGAGAGAAAGAAATCACGCCATAGAATAAAATCCAATGACCTCCGTTTGTTATACAGAGTATCTTCTGCTACCCTGTACAGCTCTGACTGCCGGGTCAAACATCTATAGTGCCAACGGATAATTTTTCACCCCTGGGGCAGTAAAATTAGACAGGCCCCACCAGCGCTCGCCTCTTCGGTAGGTTCGCCTGTTCTACGCTCAGGGCTTCACAGCCTCGGATTTGCCGGGCATGACTTAGCGACGCGACGAACACTGATGAAGCAACCCAGAACCCAGCAGCAGCAGCAGCATCAGCACAAGAAGAAGCGCCATCAGTGTGCTGATGTTGAAAATCAGCACCACCGAAGGTGATTTCGCTCGCGCTTCTTTCTTCCCATTTCCCTTTCGCACACACACACATTTGCGCGCGCTTTGTCTTGTTGAAAGGAGATTAATTTACGCAATGTTCTTCGCACCCCGGCTCGACGACGACGACGGCTGCGGCCCAGCCTCCGACGCGATACACGCCACAATGATATATTTATTTCGGTATATGCTTCCTGTAACGAAATCGGGGCTTCTTTTTGCCACGATGCCTCAGCTTTCGGTGTGCCGTCGAGGACTGGTTTTGCCTTGCGACCGGTCGGCGTCTCTTGTCCTTTGCGCCACTGTATGCGCCAACCGGGAACAGGAAGATCGCGAAGAAATGTTGCTTCCCGGGCATACCGATAGCAGAATAGCTACGATGCACGTTTGAAATATCGGCGATGCAGGAAGAGCTAAGGCATGAAAATGTGACTAACACATTAAACGTTTATACAAAAATAATCACTGCTTTTTCGCAAATGTAGTACGAGGCCGTACGGTTCTAATATCGACGGAAACTATAAATTATTTTCTATCCTCACTACGGACTAAAAATAAACATCGTCACATCAAATCCTCTTAACGCATGTGATATGTGAACACATATCATAACAATGATTATCACTCGATCATCAGTGATTGTGATAAACTACAAGACTTCATCGCTGCGACAGGAACGCGGCGTGGTAGCGTTTGCTTTTCCTTTTCATTTTTGTATTAGTTTTTTTTGTTTGACTCACATGACAAACAGACTCTCTCCCACGCGATAGCGATGATCGTCGCACACCACAAATACACTCACGCTTCTAGGCAAGGCACGCAATGTGTACCACACACGGGAACCAGACACGCTTTAGTACACGTCACCCAAAACTCAAACTATTATTTACGCCTACTTCGATAAAATGCTGGCAAATTTTCGTCTGGAAATCATAAGAAAGGGAGTGTAATAAAATACTGTAAAAAAAAGAGTTCTGGATGGAAAGGATAGACTATTAATGATCTACTAAAAGTGTATAAAAAACAGAAAGTGTATTTAAACAATTGCAAAAATCATTCCACTAGCCATCCACAACTAACGATACATTTTCTGGTTTAACCTTTTTTCAAATTTTTTAGAGTAAATTTTGATCATACTTTAGCATACTTGATCTTCATAAGTTCGCGTTGAAAGTTACTCACGAGGAAATAATATTCTTGGAAAATGATAACCTAAAATAAAAGTTAATCCAACTAGATTCTTCAAGAGCAACAATCTTCATAAATCATTAAAAATTTTAATAAACAAAAAATACATTCCTGAATCGTTTGGGCTCCATTTCAATGCAATTCATTTACTTTGTTAGAATATCCGTTGGAAACGAGTCAATTATCCACATATTATTACGACCTGTCGTCTAGTAGAATCGAATGGGAAGAGTTCAAGTTCTCGAGTTGGCTCAAGTTCTATAAATCTATCATAGTTTCATCGTACCAAACGATCCACTGGCGCGTGGTCATTGAGTCGTGTGACAAAGTAATCGTTGAATTGATACGTACAAATGCATCGCTCGCGATCGGTGACCAGTTGAGCGATCCGCGATCGTACGGCGGATGCCAGCGTGCGTGCCAGCAGAATCCATCGTCCATCGAGCATGCAAAATATCACACCACAACAAGAGCAGTAAAAGCCGCAGAATGTTATGACGGATATAGTTTCGTTTTTATAAATGTGTAGGGTTTTTTTTTTACTTTTTGTTTCGTTGCTACGCCTCCCTCCCTGCCTTGCAGATTGTACCGGTGCCAATTCACACTTAATTATTTAATTCACGGTTTACTGCACATCCTTGTTTTTTATTATTAAATCCTCAGGCTCATTATATTGTTCCCCTTTGAACGCAAAAATATTACACTTTCAGCTGAAGTGCCTGTACCGGACGACGCTCGGCTTCTTGGTCGGTGTTTTGTTTTTGCTTGCGTTGCTCAATCTGTTCTTGTTCGGCGAGGAATCTTGTTCACTTGGCCCGCCCGTCCCACCGTCCCCGTGCATCGCCCATCATGCGATCGGTACGGGAGGGTTCGAGTTGTTGCTGTTGCACGATACCTGCGCGGAAACCGTTTAAACCCAAAACTCTCGCTTTCCCTTGCCAACGGCGGCACTCAGCTGGGGCATCACGATCGCCAAGGCCCGGGCTGGCAAGGTAGCGGTATCAGATCCCCAGGATCAACCGACGATCGTGTTGCACAGCGAGCGTGTGCGGTTTTTTCGCACGCGACATGCTCATGTTGCGGCTGAGCTAAATTCCCAGCACTTTTTATCACCCGTTTGCGCAGGCGCTGAGCCATTGTTTGAAGCCGCCGTTTGGCTGCTACTAGAGCTTGCTCGATAAACCATTTTTTTCAATTGTAAATTTATGAAAAATACAATAAAAATGCGATGCAAGGTGTACTTCAAGGCATGATATATTTCTACCTAAAATTAACCAACTTATGATGCCAAAAATTTGCCACCATTTTTGAGAAATAAAATGTGTCATTTAAAATATTAAAAATTAATTTTAGAACCAATATTTCATCATGATTCTCTGGAAAATGTATATGTTTGCAGTCCCATATGCGCGGTTTCATGAAATACCTTCCATATTTAATATTAAAAAAGCTTCCATTACTCCAATCATACGCTTCTAATATCACCATTTGCGGTAAACGTGAAAAGCAAGCGAAGGAAAGCCGTGTATTTACTTTTGGCGCCAAAAAAGTCGTCCCGCAAAAAGCCGAACCGTGCCGCCAGCCTTCGTGACGGCTGCTCGTACGACCGAACCCCGAACCCGAACCGTTGCCAGCGTCGCTTCTGCGCAGACTCGGCAATATCCGGGGCAAACGTGTCGCGCAACACGTTCTTTATCAGCGTGCAACATGGGCCGGGAGTTTTTAATAAAGGGGACCACCCTACGAGTACCGGTTAAGATTGTTTTAGTCTTCGACGGAAGTTGGTTTAGACAAGTAAGAGGCCTTTCCTTCGTAACAGAGAGCGTAACGTTCTCGCACTACCTAGCTTAGCGTGTGTCTTCCCAAGTTTTTGTTCCCCACTGTGCTGGTGTTCTTCGCTTCAATCTTTGCTGGTGTTCGCTAACCCGGGTCAGCTAGATCCCGAGCATTATCGGGCAAGAGCGGTGCTACCGGTTTCGAAACGGACAGATAGAACGAACAAACCTAGTGTGCTTTGGCGTGCGCTTTGAAATAAGTAACGAATAATAGTGCTCCCACGAACCCGCACGAGAGACCCCGCGTGGAAGTGCGTGTCCTAACATCGTCGAGTGCGGCACCCAAGACGGCAGCAAACGATCGAAAAGCTATTCCAACTGTCATTCATATTTCGCTCACATTCGTTGTTTTTTTTAATGTTTTTTGCTGGATTTCGAACGTATCGAACTATGGTCGAAGTTTTCATAGGACCCCAAGAGGACCAACTCATCCATGTTAATGTGTTGTTCTTGATCGTGACTGTGTGGACGTGCTCATATGTGTGTTTGTGTGGCTGTGTGTGTCTGTGTCTTAAGGGTGGTTAAACGCGTGTTCAACCACTGCTTGGTCCTTGCTTGGTGATGAAGAAATTCGCACACATTCGCGGGACGAATGACTTTAACAGTGGAAAATTCCGGCCCTTCCTTTCGACCTTGCCTCCATTTCTAGCAAAATAAAACAAAAACGTGAAGTGAGACACGTATTGCCTCCCTCCTTCCCCCTGGAATCCCGGGCAAATCCATCTGCACCATAATCCTCTTCCGGGTCGCAAGCTCCGCGAAACAGAGCGCACCGGAAACACGAACGGGCGGATATCAATTATTCACACACACACACACGCACACACAAAAAGTGCCAATGATCGCATAAAACGCCTGTAAACCCCGAAATTATGCATACGTGCGGATGATGCGCGTCTCGTAGGAATCCCCCCCCCCTCCCTCCCGGTTGGGGGCAAAAAAAGCATAATTAATGATCCTAGCTACGACTTTTCTTTTTTGACAAATGATGAGCGCAAAAGTTTCGGGCTTGCGAAAAAGCTTTCTTCTCCTGCCAGAAAGAACAATTGAAGTTTGCTGTGGCGCACGATTGTCATGGTCCGCACTTAACTCTAAAACGCTTCGCATGATGATGAATTAAACTGGAATTGATTGTATGGGAAGAATGGGCTCGCAGGTGTCGAGAACATTCCAGACCGTGCGAGGCGTACGTTTGCTTCGATCCATGCTTCTATATCTAACGCAAAAATTTGTTTTATCCGCAACACACACCGCCACGACCGTCTGCTTGCGTGAACTTTACACCTTCTGATACACCCATCGAAGCAATCACGTTAATTTCGTGCTTTTCTTTTCTCGCTTCCGTTCTGTTTGACGGCAGTTAGTTTCAGATTAGGATCTAAATTCCAAACACAAAACCAAAATCAAAATGAGCTACTCGTGGGATCAGCGTGTCGAATTCATCGTCCGTCACATGTATGGTAAGTGAAAACTACCTTGGCCTGAAATGCCGACCAAAAGAAAAACGATCGGGGTCAAATCGGGTCGAAATCAATAAAGACGATCGTTCAGCCGCAATAGATTAAGTTCACTATCGTACTCTCGGCGGTGCTTTTTGAAGCATTCCCATGCAATTGGTATAAACGTGAGGAACTAAAAAGAGAAACCAAAAAAAAAAACAGTCAGCAAAATTAGAAAGCAGCTTAGGCCGAGCGCAGCATCCTTGCGAAACCAAGGTGGATTATTAATTATACTGTTTTTGTGCGACGCTCGTAGCATGTGCGATATAATTAGCAGCATGATAATAGCAACTGACCGAAAAGTCACTTCACGATGAGTAACTTCCCGAACCAAGCCGGTGTCAACGGGTGGGGTGTGGGTTGGAGTAGAACAATTTGCAATAAAACCAACAACAAACCACACACAAAGAAATGTGAGCATTCCGCGATGCAAAGGGCATGTAAGCCACCCGCCCGCCCGCCCGCTCGCTCGCTCGCTCACAAACAATAATCAAATGATACCCACCGAAACACCAACGAAAATCCCCGGATTTGTTCTAAAATTAAATTATTAATTTGTGTACACATTTCGAAACACTCAAAGAAAACAGGGCGTAATGTTGAGTAGAACAAATAAAAACGGCCACTGTCCCCCCCCCCGTCCTTCAATTCCCGTTCCCGCCGCCAAGCGAGCGAACCAAGAAACTTAGAGCCAGATTAATTCAATACAATGAAGAAGAAAACACATTGAGTGTACATTTCCGTGCCCGCTCGTCTCACAAAAGAACCGCCCAGCGTCCACGCGCGCAAGGCCGAGAGTTGAAAAGTGAACAAAATGTTGCTAATTTTAATTTTTCCCGGCACCCAATTATTTTTATAATCGCAGCCAGCGCGACGACACATACCTGGCGATGTTGCCTGCCGCGTTGTTGCGGCTGAACAATCTGTATACCACCTCCCACCGTGTGTACGTGCGTGTGTGTGTGTGTGTTTGAAGGGTGCTTTCTCTTGGATCCGGGTGAAGGATCTGAACAGCCTACGGGGCCCGCTTCGGGTCCAACAAAAATTGCACCATTGTGCATGTTGCCAAGGCTCGCACAACAATTAATGTTGGCTCACTATCATCCGCGTTCTGTGCACGTTAAATCATCCGCTTTATGCCGAATCCGTCAGGAATTACGGCACAGCGAGTTGTACTACGTTTTGCCAGGACCAGGATCCACGCTCTGTGTGTGTGCGTGCGTGTGTATATACGTGAAGCTATTTTTAGCAGCATCGTAATTGCAGACTTTATGGCAAGGCCACTCACAATTACGCGACGCGTTGGACGGCGAAAAGTTGGGCCACACAACCTTAGCGGGTGGCGATATTTCGTACAAATTTTATTACATTTTTTTCCGGTTGCAAACGGTCGATTCGAATCATGAAACGAACACCGCCCAATTAATAATTTTGGTTTCAACTAAATTTGGGTATGGTTACAATTAAATTACAGCGAGCACAATGACCCATTGTGGGAACCCCGGGCTTTAGTACATACTTAATTTACTATTCATGAACATAATTTGAGAGTGAAAATTGCATATTTTTTTTACTGCTCGCTGCATTTCGGTGACCATTTTCTTGCATCTTGATTGTACGCCCACACGAACAGCTTCGATTTGCTGGTCAGAACACTCGACCGAGCAAGATGTTTTTTTTTTGTTTTCCTCTTGCGCAAAAAAGAAAATCCAAAACGGTTGTTTTCAACCTGCGTTTCAAAGGCTTCATAGCATAAATTCTAATGCTAATTTATACGGGGGCACCATGCTGAAAGCACGCAATCAAATCATCAAGCACCAGGCGCCTCCATGGTTGATTGCATGGGAAAATCGTTTTAAGCCGAACTGATGGATTAAATATTTTCGAGGGCCTATCAATCCATGCCGCTCGTTTCCAAGAAGTGATTCGAAATTTTGAGCACTTGCTTTTGTGTAGTAATAAGCTGCCCCTGATATCAAGCTATCAACTTTTCGTGCACGCATTCCAAAGGCAACTTTGATGTGTTTGTTGTTGAGCAAATGTTGCACATGCAAGCGCTTCCATGGTACGCCATCCATCGATATGATATGGCTAAACACACCTGTTGAGCACCCGAAAGTTTTGTAAAAAAAAAATAATAAAAAAAGAACAAACCAACCGACACACAAACTGTATCCTGCTGCTCGTCGCGCACGTAGCCGCATGCCGCACGAGACAAACCGGTGCCGTCACTGCAACATGAGACACGACCTTTGGTATTTCAGTACGACGCAAGCACGCACCTCGAGCGAGCGCTTTCAACGGCTATTCCCGATGTTAAGCAGCGCTCAAAGAGCAGATTTTCGATGACGATACTCAATCACTCTAATGGTCTTTGGAGGACATTGCTTTGTGTAGCATTTTCTAAAATGCCTCAGATGGGTTTAACTTTCACACTAAACAATACCCATAAATCACTGAAATCAAATGGCTCTAAAATGATCAAATACAGGTAACCGAGCATGATTTTGATGGTACAACAAAAAAAAGAAAGTGTTGCAATCATTCCTCCCGGGCACGAGCCACCGGTCAAACGTGATCAACGGAGCGGCCAACCTGTACCAGGTAAACATTGCACATCGGGGCAGCTCGGGTTGGAAGTTTGAGTGACTGATGATTATTGAGCCTAGTTAGGCGCTTGGATGGATCCCTACCGAAAGAGACGAAAGACGCATTCGCTAGCGCCGGCTCGCTCCGTCCCACTCCCTGCAGTCCTTCGCAACCTTTGACTTTTAACCAATTCCTAGAGCTTCCGCCCGTACCTCGGCGCGCCCAAGAAACCCGCCGGCTTTCGTGCTCCACTTTTGCGAGCTTTAACGGCATATTTCGCCGTTTCTTGTTTTGGCCGATGGCAAGGTTTGTGTTGCTGTGTGCGACTACCGCGAAGGCACAAGGGCCGCGACGAGCGCACGGTGCGAGGAATTTTCCGCATGCAGCAAGCGCTTCCAGCGCTGCGCTTGCTTCGTCCTACCCACTACTTGCTCACTTGTCATGGATTTGGACCAGTTTTCGATCACGAACAGGGTAGCGTTGTTTTAGGATAAATCACTCATCACAATCACTGGCACAAGTTGGCGCAGCCAGTGTCGTTGAGTTACTATTCCAGCAAACGGGAAAGCTTTCCTCACTCTCTTAAAGTACTGGAAACTCTGTCCACAGCAGGCCGCCACGCCGCCATCACTTGCGTGCGATGGGTACGAGAGACAGCAGTTGAGCAGATGAACGGCTACTTCAGATTATATGGCGAGGATTTATCTGCACCAGATCCATGTTCGGTTTCGCAAGAAGCGACAACATTCGCTCACTCGTTCGCACAACCGCAGTGACAGCGATGGTGCTACAATGAAACAAATTATGTTATGACCGGATTGAACAATAAGCTCCAATTTACCGCCTCCATGACCGCGGCGGCCAGCGTAGCACGCGTGGGGATACCAATTAACTCACCCGTTAACGCGAACCGAAGCCGAACCGCGGCTTCTGCCGCGACCAAACCATGTCCAAACACGGTGCTCCCTTCCATCATCCGTCCGCTTCACGGCGCACCAGCACCAGAGCGGATTATTTACGCCGCCCGTATGCAATTTCTTCGGAAACAACAACAGAAATTGGAAATCCAACTACACCCGCGCGCACCACCCTACGGTCACATTCCGGTACGCGTGGCTCACAGCTCAACCAACAGCTTCTTTCCGCTTTGATATTTGAAACCAATCCCCAAAACGAAGCCTGGACACGCGCCAACCGAAACGGCCGGCGTCGTGCTCAAGCTCTTGACTCTAATACTTCTACCGTGCTCACGGTGGTGGGGATATTTTTTTCTTCTTCTCTTGCTCTCCGCTGTGTCCACAATCTCAGCGATAGGGACAGGCTGCGTGCCGTCAGATCGCGCGTGTAGCTACAATTTCCGGCAGTAATTTTCTTCGCCTTCGCCGGAAATGCGTGTACGGGAAATTGAGTTGTTTTAATCGGGTAAATTAAATACGTGCACCGCATACAACACGCCCGGTGACGGCATACCTTAACTTCGGTTTCGTAATAAGGATTAAAAAATGAAAACAATGTGTAGTATGCACTCTAACCCCATGGGATCGGTCGAACACATTTGTCCGCGGTTGCAGTGGGTTATCAATGTTCCAAAGCTCCAGTTAGTTCCGATAAACTTTTTTTTTTCTTCTAAAAACCGTCCTTCTGCACTTGTTTCCATAAGGTGCCACATTGAGCGGACTGCGGTTTGACACTAAAAATAAAAGAAAAAAACAGATAATTATACTAGCCAGACATTGGGAATGTGGCATCCAGAAATTGAAGCACAAAATTGGCACTGAATGCAATTACAAAAGTTTAGCGCAGGTTTTTGGTCAGTTTTGTGCGGTCTGCCTTCACTTGGCGACAGCTTGTGGCAAACTGAATCTCAAACTTTAACAGCCCTGGGACCCTAAAGATAGAAGGGAACGTGCCTGTATGTGTATTTTCTTCCACGTCATTCATTTCGATTCTGCCTGAGGACAGGCGATTTTCTAGCGCTCATTGTTTCAGTTCACCTTTCCGAATGAAAGGAGGCGATGTTTAAAATCGCCCTCCATTAGTGAACCGAACCCTCCACCGACGCAATCCTCCTACTAATGTCAAAGCACTTGAATCGTACGGGCTGGTGGAACACGATAGGATGATATTTTGTTTCCATTGGACCGGGATGCGAAGCACGAGGTAAACGATACAACTTGCTAATGGAGTTCCGTGCGTATGATAAAGAGAGAAAGCAAGCGACACAAGAAGAACCCTTGCACACGGGCAAATGGCTTGACAGTTTTGATTAAATTGAATCAAGTCACCGTTTGCAACGCCTTCTGTGATCGGAACAAACCGAACCGATATGTCAATAATGACTTAACTTTGGAGTTTTTACGCCACGCTTCAGAGCGCATGGCGTGCGTATCTCGCCGTATATTTGCTCACAGCCGAAAACTGGGACGAAAAAAAATGGAAACGCATCAAAAACTCGTTAAAATTTCATCTCTACTTGTCAAGTGAAACTGTGTCATTGGGCCAGAAATGTCTAGCGTCTCTGGAGAGAGAGAGAGAGTATTGGAATTGTTTGCTCCGCTTATCGTTGCCACGTATCGAAACGCA
>JXXA01003997.1:0-14861 GCA_000956255.1 Anopheles punctulatus | reverse complement strand
TATCAAACACGAGCACAATTCTTTCGATGAATTCATGTTTGAAACAAAACACATTAGAAATCTTCCTAATATAATCCTTCCTCCTAAAATTGTAGTAGATAATGAGATAAAAAAACAATTGCTTGTTAAAAAATATTTCTACCATCGCAAACCTTTGCTCTTTACAGAGCGAAACTCAAATACCAATCAACTATCGGGAGAAATGTCCCATAATCTTTGTTCCACACACAGGCGATTGAAAATTTGACCATAAATTTGGTATCATTATCACCAGCGGGAAACCCAGACGGGCAAACTGGCAGCCAGGGAGCTGCAATCGACGATTGTTGTTTGGCAACCAAAAACAATACGACCAAGACAAACAGACCAAGCGTACGTGAGTGAGTGAGAGGATTCGAAAAAAAAGAGAAAAATAAAACAACCTAAAAGCACCATACCGGTGCCGGTTCTGCGGCCGTTCGGTCGATTCATTCGGTAATCTAATATTTATAGATCCAATTATGCCTGCTAGGGGTGCCCTCGGGGTTGGCAGCGCATTCTCGAGCGCGGGGGCGACCTAGCCCCCATACGGTGGGGGTCATCCCACCGAAATCCCACCCGTAGCTCGCCCACAACGGGCATCAACGGGTCCCGGGGCCAAGACGGGACAGGTTGGGAGCGCAGCGCTGCGCAGCCCACCTGCGGTGTCGGCGGCGTTGTCCAGCAGCGATTTGTAATTGTCACTTGAATGGAGATTGCGTGTGTGGATAGAAAACGCGACGGCCGCGATCACGGGGCGCGATCGGTGTTCGATCTATTAAAACGGGTGCGCATTGCGACGATCCTTTGCGGGGTGTTTTTCGGGCGGAGAGGGCGAACTGTGGCCCGACCGTAACGATTGTGGCTTATGAGAATCCAGTTACAGACACCCCCTCGAATCAGCAGCACCACCAGCAGCAGCAGCAGCGGGAGCAACGGCAGCAACAAGCCGCAGTGGAGTAGCAAATGATAATTTATACTTCTGATTCATTCCCGCTAATTGTGGAGCCATCTTCGGGGCGATTAATAGCGATTGATGCCCCGCCGGTTGGCTGTTTTGAAATTATAATTATGAACAATAGTTTCTCTCCCTATCTCGCATCTTCTCATGGTCTCTTTCGCTCGCACTCGCTCCTAGCACGAAAGGGGAACGTTTTCCCTATCCATCGGACGTAGCGAGCCAAGGGGCAGGATTTTAGCATAATTTATGAACGGTGGAAACTTCTGTTTTGTGATGACGATAGGATAGATGCTATACTGAGCAGTAGAGAGTCTTCCTTGCTTCGGTAGACATCCAGCACCGGGGGGAAGAATTAAACCAGATCGTGTTTTTTTTTATATATTTCGTTTCTATCCCGGTATGCATCGTATATGTGTAGAGAAAAAAAAACATCAAATAAGCGCCGCTGCTTAGCCGATCGACTGATGGTTTCTTTCCTACCAACATCATGCTCCTTAGCTCCAAACGACACAACCAAATCGGCTGTGTTTGGTTACCGCCTATTGAAATTCAAATCGACCGTGAGTGAACAAAAACGTAAAAAAAGGAACCACAGCGCTTAAAATTAGCTAACAAATAAGGATAAAAGACCGGGGAAGAGAATACGTTCGATGGCCACGCCAGGCAGCGCCATTGAGTGGAATCGATTCCAAATTAATCTTCACCGAAACGATTCAATTATCTTGACTACTTAAACGGATTAAGTCTAGCTGGACGGTGGGCGCTTGTTTAGGGGTTTCGCATGTTTTACGACGGTGAGCGTCGTTTAAATATCGTAAAAGTGAGCATGAATAAAACAATCATTCATTTCGCGGGCAATGGTCCTGGTGGAAAGGATGTAATGAAATTATTGATCGCGCAGTGCAAACGAGGGCTGAAACAGTTGAAGCACAGCGCCCAAGCAACCCATCGCGATTACGAGCTAGGTGTGAAAATCGACACTGATGGTAATCTTTTTTCCCACCGCTATTAAACAAACCCCTGCCAACGCAGCCTACTTAGCACATCGATTCGCATGTGGGGACTCGTCTCCGTCTCCCTCATCCCCCCCATACCCGTTTGATCATGATCGAGCCGTTCGAGAAGCCTCTGCCGCCGATCGATTCCGTCCGGTGATTGGGACCGCTTGTCTGGTGGTTCCGAGCGTTGTCACCTCATTGACGACATTCGCGCCCGATCCGAGGGCTGATTAATGATCGGGTTTTGCCTGGGAGAAGCCAAGGTCTGGGGCGGGGCAGGGACGGGGGTTCACGTGTTCCACCGAAAGCGTGAGCATAGCAGAACCCATCAGCCCCTAGCTGTGCGGCCGTGGCAGCGGGTGTCAACGAATTGACTTATCGTCACGCGTCTTCACTTCGTCGCCGGAGCACCAAGCTGTATGTGTGTGTGTGTGTGTGTGTGTGTGTGTGTAAGAAGAACCCCTGCAGGTCGTTGAGAGGAGGTACTGGACGCGGTACGGTTCGCCCACGGTTTGACGGTCTCCGTCGTTGTCGTCGGTGGGTCGCAGGGCAGGAGCCCTACGGTGAGCCTCTTGGCGTGTTGTCGCTCTCGGCCCCAAACGCTCCGGAGCGTTCCATCCATACCAAATTATCTAGATCGGTATCGGGACGGCCATTTCGAATGACAAATCGCTGACAATAAGCGACGAGTTGGGTATGACTGCGTTTTCGCCCCTCTTTGGTTCGCTTTTTACGATCAAATCGACACACCGCTCGGTCTGCGTGGCTCGCTCCGGCTTCGACGGGTTCCTGTTGGTCGGGCACGGCCGGACATTAGCGGCTCAATATGGAGGCCCGGAATGCTGATCGATCCGATCGCGATTGGGAGGAATGTGTAGCGACATGAGCTATGGAACAATTTGTTCTAGCACCTTCATTAATGGGGAATCACACAGGAATGTGTGAATTTGGTACTTAAATTGTCTTTTCATGGACGTAGCAGGTTTTCACCGCAAGCTGGTTTGAAATCAAGAGTTTATGCGATATTTCATGAAAAAGCAATTTCAAAATGTGGAAAATTTAAAAATAGTTAAGACCAACATCTTTCTAAACAAAGAAAAAGAAGCACAAATGAAAAACACTACCTAATAACTAAAACAATAATCAGGATGACTAGCAGAACTTATAGTATACTACATCGGAAAATATTTTTTTGTGTTCAAATCATGTGTTATTTCTTTCAACCACATGTGAAGCAATCAGTTTCTAGAATTAGTTTTTAGCGTAACTTTTTTTTTGGCTGCCTATGAGTAATTTCTCTTGAATTCCATAAACATCAAAGATATAGGATGTAAATGGTGAGATATATCGTTCATAGTCAACGTCCATGACCATTTCTATGGCTGTAAAAGTATTTCTGCACCGGCCATCATTAATATTCATTCAACGGTTGCGTGCAATTTACGTTACTTACACGAATAAATTGCGCTCGATGAAGGTGTTTAACGGCGATTCGTATCATTCACCGCTTAGAACAATCTTATACTTGCCTCAATCTACAGGTAGCCGTTCAATATCGCAATAAACAACCGATGAATTAATGCACGATCAAATGGTACCGCCGTGTCTATGATCGGTGTCTACTCGAACGCCCACTACCATGCGTCTCCATTGGAGCAGGAAGGCGCATGTCAAGGCGGGTGGTAAGAACGATAAATATTCTACGAGAATTTGCCAGTGCCGTACAGGCAACATCGTACGAAGTTGACGTTAAAGCTCGCTGTCAGCTCGACCGGCACCAGTTGCGAACGCATTAGAAACATGTATGATCGGAATTAAGTGTGCAAATAATTGAAATGAAATATTCAACTGCTGCTAGGCATGTGCGGATGAGTACATTTTTTACTTTCGTTACATGGTGGCAGTGAGGTGAGGTATGTTAGGCAGCAATGTCATGCATCTTTAGAGATTTAGCTGAGTTAAAAATAGCGAAAACTCTTTTTTTGTGCTTCGATTGCTCGCATGATTTATTGATAGCGATTCCTCGAAAATAGATTCCTAATTTGATTTTCTACGCTCCTTTTGCCCTCTCTCGTCCGTGGGATGCTTAGACCGCGTTCTCATCGGAACCCAGCAGGAAAGGATCTGGTTCTGGCAGGCCATTCACTAACTAGATGCAGCGCACGAAAATGGAGTCATTAAAAGCCTCCGCTCTTCCACGCTTTGTTTATTCTCACCGTCGAACGCACGCCGCAGCATCAAAGGTCAACACGATGGGGCAGCAGATTATGAAACTAAACCAAATATCGCTAGAATGCGGAGCAGCAGCTCCCAGCCATCCCCTCGCGTCCTCGCGGCCGTGAAGCGAAAAAAGGCTCCGCTCAGTGCCTGCTGCAAACGCTGCCGAGCTAAGGCCGAAAAAACAAGACAATAAAAATCCAATAAATCACCGTGATTTATGTGTGATTTTCAGTAATATTTCGCCGGACTCGCTGCCCGGTTCGCTTGTGTGGTCATTTCTTGGCCGGCGGCTCAGGCTATCCCGCTCGCACCGCGAACCACTCGCGCAGTAAGCTCCGCTCGACCGACGCGTACTGCGACTCGGTGTATTTGGTTTTATTTTGCGCCCGCTCGCGATTTTCCGGTTTTTTTTTTACCGTGTGTCCACGTTTGTTGTTTCATAATGCTCGCCACCAAACTAAACGACGCGCACGCACCGACCCCGCCGTAGAGTAAATGGTCGGTTTTGTCTCATTGGGTTTGGTTAAACGCGTGAAAGATAGTTTTTCTTTTTGTTAAGCCCTTCCCCGCGCCAGTATCGGTGCGTAAAGTTTTCGTTGTCCGCGTTGCGTGATTTGCGTGGTGGCTGAACGGAGGGGACGGTCATGCTGCAGGAATGCACTTTTGGGTGGATGCGGGAAGTGCGAGCTAAAAACATGTGAGTATGCACATGTTGGCATTGGTTCGTGTCCGGTTTCGTTTCCGGTCGCATGAATCAGTGGTGTTGCTTTGGGGCGTGCATGTGCCGCGAGCGTTGATCGTGAGGACATGAGTGACAAACAAGATAAAACCTACTTTTAGTATTTTTAGGTTGCATGATGGAATTGGAAGATATTGCTACGACCTGATAGTCCTTAGATTCCATTATATCTGTGAATAAGACAAACTTTATAAGAATAATTTTCAATTTTAAACCCACTGCAAAGCAACACACAAACAAGCTTTTTAAATTCTCTGTGCGACTGTTAAAGAACGATTGCATTACATCCCGATTTATCGTTCGATGCTTTCTGTTGCCGACACCTTGTGCAAAGGACTTTCCGGACAATCGTTTTCACATTTGTGTGATACATTTTTCAACCCATCCTACCCAAAATGGTAACCACAACCGCTTGAGCCGACCACAACCGGGGCGATCCGGGCCATCCGGTACGAGAGCGGTTCCTTCGCACAGCAAATTGATTACCTTTTGCAGTGGGGAAGATATTTTCACCACTTTTTGGCAATATTTTGTCCAAACATTTAGGCCTGGGCAGGCGCAAAACGACAAACGAACACATCGGATCCATTTGCATCCCATTTCCCGGCACACTGATGCCCCTCGTCCTTCTCGGTGGACGCATCTGCCCCGGTTCTGGAGGTCGCACACAGCGTCAACAGGATGCAACTGGCAGAAGATTTATCTCGTGCAAACCGGGGTGACATTGAAGAGTGCAGTTTTGCGTTAGTTTTGTTTTTTTTTTCTCCTGGAAATCTGATGAATTTGTTGCCGTTGAGATGGGCAAGATGAATGGCGGCGCATCGTTTCGGGATGGAACACAAAAAGATGGATGTCTAATTTCAGGTTCCAAAATTTGAGGCTGTACGGTTTTTTTTTCAGCAACTCTTGGTGAAATAAATTAGGGGTAAGATGGGTTGAATTGAGACCTCCATGTCAGGCGTGTTGGAAATAAAAAATGGAAACAACCACATGTGCTCGTGTGGCTAGCAGCGCTAACAGCCGTGGCTGCAGGCAGGCACAAATTGAACAAAAATCCACACCTCACCGCAAAAGCTTCAGATAGATCAGGTTCCAAGCAACTGAATGCAGAATGCACGATCGCCAGCCCGGTCTACCCGGTCATAGTAGGGTGCAACCATTATTTACGGTCGAACCGTAAACGGGAGGTAGCGCGAGTTGCCACTTTGCTAGTGACTCAGAGCTCCATCGAAGCTGGTAGTTATGAGAAATGGTGTTTCGCCCGTGTAAATTTGCACTCGGGGTCACGTTTCAAACGTTCTCGGCATTGTTCGAATCAATGTAAGCTAATTGCTTTATATTACAGGGCTGACGATTGCTCTTTCAAGTTTGGATTTTGGAATGTTTATTTAAGGTTTAAAAGTTCTATGTTGGTTGAAGTTTTAACCTGGGGAATGTCGTTTTGGATTACAAAAATATCTTAGTACATTTTCAATACTTTTCACGTGAATTGAATAAACTAAAAGTTATCAAGTAAAATCATTTTTTGAACAGCTAGCAAACGATTGTATATGAAAAGAGGCATTTTTTTTGTTTGGTGTACTAAAGCCAACGGCGCCTTATAATTATCCTTGCCCTTCTATGTTACACTTATTTAACCCTCTTTTAAAAGAATAATATCCATTCACCACGTTCTTCCTTAGTGTATTTTACACAAACGATAGATTTCAGCTGACAACTTTCGTAATCGTTCTAACAAACGATACCGATTGTTCCAGGAAACAAAGGACATAACACAGGATCCGTTCCGAGCAATATCCGGCCATTGGCATTATGCTTATCTTGGTCGCAAGTATTGCCACATGTCCGCTAAGACAATCTCACACGCTCTTTGTGGCTCGAACACATCATCGAACGGCTGCCACCACGTCCTACCCCTCGCCTGCAGGACCGGTGAAATTCGGCCGATTGTATATTTTGACAGAGCCTTAATTTACACACACACACATCGATAGAGTGGCCGTTTCGTGCACGAGAGAGTTGTTAGCTCGTCCCATTAAAGATAACCTACCGAGTTGAGGTGTCACGATCGACGCTGTCGGCTGCGGTTGCTTGTTGCCGCTACCGCTGCAGGCCGGCCGGACACCGCCGAGGTGTCATTATCCCACCGATCCGTCCATCCTGGTAAGCAGCAGGCAACAGGGCATGCTTTCGAAGAAAAAAGGCGGTGCGAGTGTTTCGGGACAGATTCGGGGACAACCTTGCGACACAGCCCCGACCGCATGTGGGTGGGCTGCGTTCGCTTCGACGGCGCGGCACGACCTCCTCGCAATCTAATCTATATGGGTCTCTCTAAAATGCGCCCGCACGCAGCACACTCACACACACACACAAACACGCCCAGTTTCCTGTGGTGTCATGGAATGCTTGGTGGGTCGTGCGCGGGACCATCGGGTTGATCCGATGTTTGCTTTTCGCTCGCTCTTCGAGCACGGCTTGGCGTCAGACACCTTCGCCGCCACTTCTAAGAAAGCTTTGGCGCGGTGTGTGATTGTGTTTTTATTTGTGTGGTTCGCTCTCCCTGTTCCTTACCGTCAGGCCGCACCAGGCCGGAAACTGAAGCCATCACAGCTGCAACCCGTAAACCATTAATAGTCCCGATCACGACGGCTCACTGCCTGGTGCGAGTGCGCCATTAGGTGAAATACGGAACAGGACACAGAGGGGGGGAGGAAACAAAAACTCGCAACAGAAACATTAACCACCACCCATAGCAAACAGCCATTTACCACCAACTTCCCAAACCGTGGTGACAAAAGAAGAAAACACACACAAACATATTGTTCTGCGCTCGAAACGGGCGAGAAAGACAACGTGAAGAAAAAAAAAATGCAAGCACACGGTCGTAAAAATTCGAACAATCACAGAGGCTCGTTTACACCCACTCATCGAAGTCGTTCCACCTTGTTCCGAGTCAATTAGGCAGTTGTCGTCTAGTTTAAGATATCATTTTGTGTTCCCCGGCTCGGACCCACCACCAGGCGGCCAGGAAGCGGTGGGTGGCTTCGACCGATCCGCTCGGGATCCCTTTCCCCGCTCGGTTTCCCGATTGCCCGCGGTAATAAAACAGCCAATCAAGCGACGCTGCTCGGGCTGGACATGGCTGGATCGTTGAGCCGTATGGAAAATGGTTGAAAATTAATAACTACATTTATCTCTTTCACCGCTGATGAGGTGTGAAAGGATTTATGCGGGATAGTTTTATCGACGCGGAGATTAACTTGATGCTACGATGGTTTTTTTTTGTACATTGAGACTTACTTCAAGCTTGGACGGTTTCGTCAACTTTAAACTATCGGAAACTATGTGGGATATTTTCGGATGAAAGCCACAATCATTTGATGTTTTTCCAAGGATCCATCGTAACCATTGCGAAGGAATGCTAAATAGCAGCTCAAATTGGTGCGGCTATTTATTAGCTGTAACGAATATATTGGAAAATATGTATGGAAAAACAAGACAGCGTAACAAAACTCAATCTCCAACTGAGAACGGCATCTTCATCTTACACAAAAAGAAAGCCTCCCACGTCAGCATCATCCACGGCGGAGAGAAGTTAATTATCCAACACTTCGTGCACCGTACACTCCCCAGCCCCGGGTGGGCAGGGCGATCATCAAGCGTAGCTAGTTCGTTCCGAGCTCTCGACGTGACGGAGACCACCAGCATCAACCACATAGATCACCGCATCAAGGATGCGCACCCTTGCGCGGTTGGACTTCCCAATGTACGACATAATAGGATAATCATCCCAGTTGGAAGCCACCGAGCCCGGCCGAGGCCTGCCCTATTAGCTTGCCGGTGCATGTGTGGTATCTAACAGAGGCGACAAACTGGCCCAGTGTGCTGCTCCGAAATCCTTCCCAAAACTGATCCTCGCAGCATCGGTCTAGGCGTGGCTAGGATCCTTTCACGTGTCTGTCTACCTACCTGTCTTGTTCGTGCCATTGTCCTGCGTTGTCTTGTCACATGCGCGTCACCTACCACACCTTTTTGGCCCCGGAGTCGAGTTGGCGTGGTTCCTCATTCCCGATCCTCCGCCCGGTTGTTATGACAGAATGTTGGGCTCATCCATTCAATCTCCGGCAAACGAAATCATTTCACACCAGGGGTTAAAGGTTTCACCGGTGAGGCAGGAACGTGAGCCGTTGCTTTGACCACCATGATCGATGTTGATCGACCGAGGATCCTTGCCAGATCCTGTACTGAGGTGTCACAAGGTTGAGCTAGGTTTACATCCCTCGATGCAGCAAACGGGGTGGGAGTTTTCAACGTTTGACCCCGTCAAGTAGCAAGCCGCTTACGTGTACGATCAACGCGTTGTAATGCGATTACCGCGCAATCGTACACATCCTTCCACGGAGGCACCTTGCACGAGCACGCCCTTTTAATCAACCGCACAAATATTTACCCAACACTCGAACGTTATCTTACAGGCGTACACAAGATTAACGCATCGACGCTGGACCATCGGCCGGACGGCTGCGTGTGGCTAATCGGATTTCGCAGCACCTTTAGCACCTTCGACGTTTTCCGTTCGAGGATTAAAAGGCTGCATCAGCAGCGGGGGAGGATCGACGTGTTATTTGCATCCTCGGAAGCAAACACACAAAACCGGCGTGTTTTTGCATTTGTTTGTGGCGGAGTTAGCTTCCTAAAGGGGGTGTCTATCGCCGGAGCGCATTATTGTGCGCAGTCTGCAAGGAAAAAAAAGCAGCTAAAACCGTGTAATCTCATCAACCATCCCATTCAATCCTTTCGAGGCGTTTATCTGTGTGTGTGTGTTTGTGTTGAATGCTGCTTTGTTTTATTCCCGCATATTCAACGGAGCTTAGCAGACCAACAGCAACAACGGGCTCCATTTGGCTGCTGACGATGTATTTCTTGTTTGTTTTTGGTTTCACCTAACCCATCTCATTCCGCGCTTATCTTTGGGGATGCTTCCCCGAACACGGGTCCGCCGATCGTTCCTTCCGCGGTAGGAACGTCGCAGATCGCATCTAACACCGGCGTACCGGCGGTCTGCAGACTGAGCGCAGTCGTTACCGTGCCTGCAGATGAGCCTTATCAAATGTGACCATCATAAACATCTTTCAACAAGCGCTCGGGCGAGAAACAATTCAATAAATTATCTTCCCCGGTCTCTCAGCCTGCTGGCGATGGCGGGTGTTTAGCTTCTTCAGACTGCATCGGACGGCGGATTTTCTACTTCGTTTGCTGGTTGCCGGTAATGTCCCGGGCGACGTAATCTCTCGGCCGCGATGAGATATCTCGAAACAAAACAAAATATAAAAAAAGTACGTCCTTACCACTGCCATCACCACCAAAATGAAAGAAAAAAAAAACAAAGCTGGAGGAAATATATTAAAATGTATCTTTAAATGTACAATTTTATGACAATCGGGTGGACACTAAATAGATATATTAATAAAAATGTCACCCACGCCGGTACGGTGTATTATTTTTGTTTTTACTGTTCATTTCCATCATGATCTTCCCGTTGCCGTGGGCCTTGCGGAGGTCTTCCTACGGCGCATGTTAGAACGCTCGTTAGTCAGCTTGGATGGGGAAGGGATCAGCGAGCCGTGTCCGCGTTTACGAGAATGTCGTCACCGACGATTTTATGTACATTTATTTCCCACCACCATTGCAACCCGGCGAGCGCGCCGTTTTAGTTTATTTGTGCAGCTCCGATCGCGATCGATCCCCGAAAATAATCACTCGCCGGTCCGGGCATCCCATACGGGCGTCACATAAACAAAATCAGCTGGAGACGAATGGGCATTCAACCTACGGGCACCAGACCTTGTTTCCATTTACGAATTCAATCAATTTCGGAATCGATTGTTCGTGCGCAGCAGAACAAGGCATAGATCGGTCGGCGTGTTGCTTCCGCGAGAATCACAGCGAGGCCACCCAGCATGCTGAGGGGTTGGCCGTACGACAGCCCGTTTCATCGATCGAGCGCAAAAGTTTATGATCTTGAGAACGCGAATCGACAACGCTATCAAGCAGTTGACGATGCGGGGTTCGCTGAAACAAAATAAAAATCGCATCGCAATTATACGCGAGTAAACAAATCATCTCGGGTCGCGGTAGCGCTCGAGTCGGAGGCAGATAGGCCGGTGAAATATGTTTTAAAAGCTCCCACAGGCTACAGTGCGAACGCGTCGAGCGTGGAAAAGTGTTCAATAAATAAAACCGACCGAACGATGATGTCAGCTGCACTAAATTGTGGTTAATGTAGAATGCATCTTGGGAACAAAATATTTCTGTAATCTTTATCGATCGCAAAACATGGAAAATTCAGGAATCAGTGCATTTTAAATACCACGCAGGTTGAATTATAGCATTAGGCTTAAGAGGTAGCAAACGAAATGTATGCCTTTTGTGGACGGTGGCAATTAAATTTCTCTTTTATTTTGCTGGAATTCTTTTTAGATTCCTTTTTGACCTTTACAAAAACGATGAGTAGTAATTGATGAAATTATGATTTGTAATAAAATAATTGCTTGAAATTTATCATAAAGTTTTACTTATAATGTTTTTAAACTCTTATGATCCTGAAATCGTAGAATAATAATTGCAGTCGATAGGTTCTTTCATTTTTAGATGGAAAATAAAAGACAGTGAGGAAATTATTTTTATTCAAACAGAAAGATGATTTTTTATACTCATCTCAAACGCATTTTACATCCATAGTTGACCCTATGATCCTTATTGTCTACGAAGAATTTCATAGCATTTGTTCAGATATTTTAATTGAGTGTATAATTTCATAAGAGTCATAAAAGACATAATAAGGAAATGTTTGCAGCCAACCATTGTTTGTGCACGACTAAGTCAGAGGTCACAACGCTCGATAAACTGTTCCTTAAGCTGTTTCACAGTAATTCTACTCATTACCATAGTTATTGATAGTAATTGTTAATGTACCGTTGGAGAATATTATGCAAATCTTTAGCAGCAACTATCCCAGCATCGAGCTAACCGCGCTATTGACACATTGACTGACTCACTGCATCGCGCTTCAACTTCAGGTATCACGTCAGAAGGACAGCCTCGAGTAGTTGAGGCGAGCGTGACACGCGGGCCAGAACCACGGGTCGGGTCGAGAACAATTCGCTCAAATTAGTTGTACATTTGAATAGCTACCATGTCGGCTCCCTGGGCCTGGGTTGACGTAATGGTCGTTTGTGGGCAAGCCGAACTGCGCCTGTGTAACTTAACATGTTTTACACGTGTTCCGCTCCCTCGGTGTTGCTACCATCGTCCGCAAGGGTGCGAGAATTAGAAGCGAAAGGTTAGCCGTTCTAGCATTTGATAGTGTTGCGGTTTGCGATTCATTTTTCGAAACCACAGCTGAAGCGTGCACGAACTCACTCGAGGCAGACCGTGGTACGATGCAATAATTCGCGCAATATTGCTCGCATCTTTATCGTATTGTCACAGCCGCATTAAACCGTGTGAAATTATTGCGCAAGCATAACTTATAAAATGGTACGGGCTTGCTGAAATGGTTAAATCGTGTACGGTTCCCCCACCGATAGAGTCACAATAAATTTTCGCGATTTTCCACTCGGGATTTGAGTGCAATGTCGGAGCATCTCGCAAGCACGGCGGGGAAACCTCACACATTCGCCAGCGGTTAGCCATTTAGCAACCACTTGCTCGCCCCGTCGTCGTGAGATAATTAAGCTAATGGATTTCTTGGCAGCTCGTATCGGTCGCGGTCTGACGGATGGATGGAGCATTTCACTCCCTAATTCTACATTTAATCGACACGATCGCGCGCAACCGCCGCAGCGCAGTTGTCCCCGTGCGGTGCATTTTGTGTCACGAGCCGTTCGGGCAACCTGTTGACACGACCGACGGCGCCTTCAACGGGGACGGTAAGCTGCTACGAGTGGCTGGAGTTTGCGGCACCGACGGGATAGACTATCGGAAATTATAGAACAGGGGGCATAATAATCGTTAAATTATTAGCTCCTTTGCGCGACGGGAGTGCTGGCAGCGTGTAAGTAATTGAACGCGATAATTGCGCATACTGGATTCGTTGCCCCGGCGAGTGTCCTGGGCGACGGTGTGAAGTTGAGCTGATCAATGTGGAGATATATGTTACCTTCTTGTACTTTAATTTATACATTAAGTACCCTTGAACCACTCATGATTTGGTGTCACAATATAAATTATTTTATTAGCAAAAGGTAAGGCAAACTTTAAGTGAAAAAAAAACATCATTCGAAATACGATACCCTTGACAGTGTGCCGATTGTAATGGGTTGTGTTTGTGAGTGATTTTATGAAATTTTCTTTAAATGATGCTTGTACTGCACTTAAACATTGCCTCCACAGCGCATTGTAGATCTCAGCGATAGCA
This sequence comes from Anopheles punctulatus, assembly GCA_000956255.1. NCBI lineage: Eukaryota > Metazoa > Arthropoda > Insecta > Diptera > Culicidae > Anopheles > Anopheles punctulatus. The sequence continues at coordinate 1,506 of JXXA01003997.1, read as the reverse complement.
ACGAGGAAAGGACAATAAACATATGTTAACAACTTCGCCTCGTTCTAAGCTACGCTTGCGGGCAGCATCACGCGCCAGAACCGCTCTAACGCTCACCGGTCGCGGCTCATTTATTTTACTGCATTCAAATCAGCCGCGGTGCCAACGTTCTACATCATCAGATAGGACGACAACGAAGGATTGTGCCCAAGTCAGCCAATTAAGATGTTTGTCGTCGCCAAGTATGATAGACGGTGCGGTGCACAAATGATTTTTTAAAGAGTCATAAATGTGCATCGCTATAAGAGGCGAGGAGTGGAACCGTAAAATGGAAAGGGCGCTTCTTTTTCGCAATAATAAAAAAACTCTTAGTCACCATACGTTCAGCTATGTGATGATTTTTATGACGCAAGGAAATAAACTGCATTCCACGTGCATTTTCGGAATGGAAATATGTTGAGGATTTTAGGGGTAAGCGAATGTTTAACGCTCAAGATTGTTATCTTCTCGACAGAACAGTGATGTATTTTAAAAATGTGTTGGTTCTGCATTTTTTCCATACGAAGCATCAATTTATTACTTATGGTTTATGAGATATTTTGGCATAAGGAAGATAATTCGATGTAGTGAGAAAGATGACAGAAACTATTCTTCATTACTAAGTGAAATTTTAGCTAATTCATTGAGCGATTGGCAGTTGCTGTTCAATAAAAGTTTCTATCGTCTAAAAATCTATCGTGGCAAGTAATCGATAGTGCAATAAAGCAGTTGTAATAGAAACTTTTCACAGCACTTTAAATGACTTTTTTATAGTTTTCTTGATGAATAGAGCATTAAACTGTTAACGTTTCATTGTACCACACAAATTTAGCATATTTCGTTCCCTATGTTTGCTTCAAAAAGCGACGGGTTGACCACATTGTTTGAGAGGCGGAAATTTAGTTTTTAAATAAACAAATAAAACATCCTTTCCTTTTTGGACCGCTTTATTGTACTTTTTAAATTTCTTTGTTTGTGTGTCATTCCCCTTGAGCGCAAAAGACAAAGGTTCCACGCGACAATCAAAACACACACCGGCGATTGCCGGCCCGGGCGGTTTCATGTACGTTTTTTCGCGAATGCAACAGATCCGTTGGACAATTGAATCTTCACACACCCTGTACCCGCTTGGAATCCACCAGCCTTGCACGGCAACGAGGTTCCCGTACAAAGCTAAGAAAAATTTAAAAAAACGCTACACCGCCCGGAAAGGGCCAAAGGAATCAAATCTCTGATTACGCGGAATTTTAGTGCCGTGAAATGCAATCGTACCGCGCGTCATGTTTTCATTGCCGCCCAGCGTGGTCGATGAAGGATGAGGGAAAGGGGGGTGGGGAGGGTGATGGAGGGTGCATTCCGATTGTGCCCGGGGAAGGGCCGGTGCGGTAGACCGCACGGCGTGTGGCGGCATTTTTGGCAAACTGTCATCGGGTCGGACGGGGGTCAGTGATTCCGGGAGGGTGTGCATATCTGCGCTCGTCTCGGCTT